>CABHPQ010157813.1:0-41346 GCA_902168405.1 Peromyscus aztecus | reverse complement strand
AGGAAGGAAGGAAGGAAGGAAGGAAGGAAGGAAGGAAGGAAGGAAGGGGGGAAGGAAGACAAGAAATTGCAAACGGGTCAAATGAAAAACAAACTGTCAGGTGTGGAACAGAACACTTGACTTCTTCAACCAACACTTTGAAAGAACAGGAAGCCTTGCTTTAATAAACCACACTTAATCGTATTTCTATCATTCAGCACTATTTTGGAAACAGGGTGGAACAGATTCTCAGTCTCACCACTGTCTTGCATTACTATGTTCCAGAATCTGATACTACTGTTTTGCAGGCTGCTTACCACTTACAACTGTCACACAGCATCATGTGAGAGAATAAGATATTTTAACAGTAATGTGAAATTTGTGTTTCTGTTTTAGGATCATCAGTATCTCCGAAGGGTTTTTAAGAAATGTATGATAGTAAAAGTTAATGCTAAGCCTGGCAGCAGAGGTGCATGCCTTTAATCTCAGCACTCGGAAGGCAGAGCCAGGCAGATCAAGGTGAGTTTGAGGCGAGCCTAGTCTACACAGCAAGATCCAGGACAGGCACCTAAACTACATGGAGAAACCCTGTCTCAAAAAAAAAAAAAAAAGTTAATACTATAGTTACCTTTGGGTGTAGCCTTTCCTGAAGCACCAAAAGCTTAATATCTACACTCCACACACTAATGGAATAAGATACTGTTGCAAATTTTAAAAGAGATTTTTGAAATTTTCAAAGGCTCACTTTACTATTAGACTAATATCTGAAGGAGCAAATCTTTCACAATGTAACTCAGAGCCTCATAGGCACCTCCACCAATTTCACAGAAAACAGCATGAGAATAAAGAAGAATTTATGAAATGCCAGAAGTACTGAGAAAGTAGTAAATACTGAATTGCTAGCCATCAGTGAATACCAAAAGTCTGCATTGGCAAACTATAAGTGTTTAACTTTTTAATTATATATGTATATATTCATATTCTTACATTCTGTTTAATTAGTTTGTTATATAAATCCTGTACCTAACTAAATGTACAACTTAAAATTTTTAATGGTTTCAATATATATATTGGTTGGATCCCTTCAATAATAGCAAATTAATTAAAGAACCATGTGAAAGTTCACCCATTATCCCTTCTGTTTTCATGAGTTTTTATTTTCCCTGACCAAAATTAGTTGGCCTAATACACTGTTATATTGACAGTGGGTCAATTCTACCTATTACTCCACAATAGATAAAATATGCCATACACATGTTTAAATTTATGTATTTTGCTACACATTGCTAAAAAAAATAACATAGCAAAGTTGGAACAATCTCAGAGACTTAAAACTCTTAAGATACTCTACCATGATGGAGGCAACTAGTACAAATAAAACATTCAATGAATTTTTGTGAGAACACAACTTCTGTTTCAATCATCTCAGCTTCTTCTTTGCTAAGAGTGATAGATGAACAATTTGGATCACTCCATACAATCTTGGAGAACATGATTTTTTTTTCTCTCAAAAACACTAAGGAAAATGAAAGTTCCCATTATCTTCCTTCAAAGACAGAAGAGGCAGATAAATAATTAAATAAATATTTTAGAGTTTCAGCCATTGTTGTTTGTCTTTACTAGCATGCACAAGAATTTCAATAGAAATGATTAATTATAAATAGATGTAGTGGAGAATAGAAAAGATAGGAGGGGTGCATTACTGTGTTATAAATAGTGAAATTAAGACAAGACACAAAGAGAGAGGTCATATTCAAGATAATAGCTGCACAATTACCACCAGGAACCATGGGACATGTTCTCCTTTCAATCTCAGCACTAGCTTCTTCCAAGCAAACTACCACGAATCATTCAAAAAGACATCTTATCACCATAATTCTTGAGAATATAAATCAGAAGATCCTTCCCCCACCTAGAGTTGATTTCCTAGAAAGTTGTATCATTTTATAACAAAAAAGGATAGTTAAATCCCTAGGTTTGAAAAAATTAAATCAGAGCATGTGTATAAAGGTATATCTGCAAGAAAAGGTCCACATTTTAGGAGACATGGAGGCTGCTTAGCTCTTCTATCCTGACCGACCTCCCCTCCACAGTCAAATATTCAGGCATACTTCGGCACTTCTTCCTTCTACCTTTAAAATAAATGTTAAAATAGTGGTTCTGAACCTCTGGGTCATGACCCCTTTGCCAACTCTCTACCTCCAAAGATATTTACATTACAATTCATAACAGTACCAAAAGTGCAGTTATGAAGGGCAACAAAAATAATTTTGTGGTTGAGGGTCACCACATGAGAAACTATACTAAAAGGTCACAACCTTAGGAGGCTTGAGAACCACTGCTCTAAAATAATGTGCACATTAATTGCCTTTCTTTCTTCATCTCCTCTTCTTCTTGGGTGTCACTGCTTCCTAAGACAAGCTATGCATGATCCTTAATAATTCCATATTCTTGATGATACTGGGTAGTAATTATGCTTTACATTCTAATTACCAGGAAAGAAGTTAGCAGAGAAGCCTTCCACTGAAATAGTCTCTATGTGGGGGTAATTCTAACCCTGCCTGGAAACATCTGTAACTGCACATATTTTTGGCGTAGGAGCATGAAAGGGGTACCGTTCCTGGTACCACTAAAGAAAAGTACTTTGAACAGCAAAGAATTATTATATATGGAGTCCAAATGTACCATTGTTTAGAAATCATCTTTACAGCCAGTGGGTATCAGTTTTACCTCAAACATTGAACTATCGCCTTGTAAATGAAGTCCAGTGCTAACTAACAAAGAAAATAGAAGTGCATTTGAATTTTCAAAACTATTTAAATAATAAACAACAACCAAAAAAACCCCACATAATAATGTTAGAAAAGGTAAGTTTTTCTTCTAAATTCCCAGATTATCTGGAAGGAAATCTAGTCAGAAATGCATTTGGAAGCCAGAGAATAAACTCCAGTGTCATTCTTCAGTGCTTTGTACCTGTCCCCCTTTTTTTGGTTGGGGGGTGGGGACAGGGGAAATTCTCATTGGCTTGAAGCTTGTCAGTTGCCAGTTAGGCTTTCTGGACATTGACTCCCAAGGATCCACCTGTCTCTGCCTCCCCAGCACTGCTATTACATGTGCAGACTACCACATGGGGCTTTTCTACATGGGTTCCTGGGGTTGAATTCAGGCACTTACATTTGCTATGAAGGCACTATGATGATTTAGCCATCTTTCAGTCCAGGGCCAATTTTTATCACCACCTCTCTTACCTTACAGAACTATCTTCTATTTTAAATCCCAAGAGAAAAAAAAAACTTTGAATTTATCATTTTTTCAGTAACAATGTATTCTCTACTTTACCTCCCATATCAAGTTAAAAAATTTCCATTATTCCTTTGAAAATCGCCATTATATACCTTTATCTATTATTATGACAGCTCAATTCAGTTATATTCCTTATTGTTTCAATAATTTGCTAATCATTCAACAAATACTATAAAGCTTCTCCTCTAGTCTTAAGCTAAGAACAAGGCACATGGGGAAGACAGACATAGTTCTTTCTGTTAGAGTCTTCCATATGCAGACACTTAGCAATGAAACAAGCAGTTCTAATAAAGCATTATGTGCTAAGAAAGGGGATCACCACAGGAACATGATAGTTGGCTTTCCTCTGGTGTAAATGAAACCACAAAATAAGTAAAAGATAGTCAAGAGAGAAAAGACACAAAAACTAGCAGGAAAAAACGCACAGACAGTGAAAAGACCAGCCCACCCAAGGCCCGATGCCGTGGCTGAGGAGATGAATAAAATTACAGGAGAATCAAGAAAGCCAGACTGAAAGGGGGTCGAGACGAGTCAGGGGTTCTGTTTTATTCCAATAGAAGGAGAAATCAATCAGTGCCTTTAAGACACTGTCAGCAGGAAGAAGAAAATGGGAAAGGGGGAAAACCATAGCAAAAATCCATGCAGGCAGATGACCGCAAAGCAGACAAGACACAGTGGCTATTCTGCTAGCAGAGAACACTCGGAATGCTTGGAGAGAGAGCACCACAATTCTGACTATGTACATCCCTGCCACATGAGCATATGAGCTTTCCAAGTACATATCACACAGTGTGGAATCAAATCTAACCCAGTGGAGCCTAGAGTGCTGCTTGACTTACAACAGTAAATTGGATCTCACAGCGTCCTATGAGGTGCTTGGTCAGAGCGGGAGCAAAGAGGAACAAAGAAACTTACACCATTGTGAGATATCGATAGGTAGTTAAAATCGGTTTAGAAACCAGGCATCTGTTTCTATGTCTATTCATTGTTCTAGTAAAGTCTCTTGCTTCAGGATATAGAATGCTGGATTCTGGATTCTGCTTCTGGACGAGAGCCAAAATCCTATGCTGTTTCATGTGTATTTTACAATCCAGTATCTACTTCCCGAGATGAAATTTCCTAGTAGTTGCACAAATGCATTTGCTTAAAAGGTGACAAGTCATCCTACATTGAAATGCTGATAAAGCACAAACATATATCATATGTAACTAATATAAAATCATACTCAAATATTTAATCACTCTAAATAACACAAGAAGAGATAGGAATGTGGCTTAGAGGCAAGGTACTGGTCTAGCATGTGAAATGCCTGAGATTAAATGTCTAGTACCATAAATAATAATAGGACTGATGGAGGAAAGTGATATTTCTATGTATTCTCAGATTAAAATTCCCTGGTAGTGTATTCCAAACATGGATATATACCATGTAAGCCCAGTATCTGTCAATATAGGTGCTCATGAATGTGAGTCGACTCCAGAGGGTTATAAGACACATAAAACAACTGACCTGCATTTTCCTCTAAAACTTATTTCATTTTTTTTCCATTCAGTTCCATTTGCCAAGCAACTTTACAGTCTTTACATTCTCAGCTCTAAATTTGACCAAAACATTATAATTACTCTTTTCCTATAGAGAAGTATGAACAGTGGACTGTAGTTTAAGAACTTAACTTAAGGTGTTATAACTAACTCTTGGTACTGGGCACAATTACCCATTCCACATATGTAAGTTGGATTTTGGGTAAAGATTGGTAGACAAAACATTTTTATTTAAAAAAAAACTAAAATATGCAAGAATCGATTTTTAAAGTAATTATAAGTAATATATTTAAAATAATTATTGTGAAATGACAAATGATTGAAGAGAAATCAAATGGTTTATATGGGAGGTAATTATATAATTTATCATACCTTTCAAGAGTGGGGAAAAAAAGCTAGCTATTAATAACTACACTTAAGTGTCACTCCATGAACTACAAGGAGATAACAGCAAGGGGACAGGGCTTCCTAAGGGATCTTAAAATTTCCACAGTAAGTCTCTCGGTAACCGTATTTTAGGTTATGTACCCATGTTCTGAATTGGGAGGTTCTGTCATATTTGAGCAGCCAGTTCGTGTACATTGCACAGCAACACTTCCTGTGAAGCCGTGCTTAGAGCCCTGCACTTTTGTTCTGTCAGTCTGCACACGTCCTCAGATTAACCAAAGCTATCGTTTAGAGCAGAGGAGCTGAATTCTGTGCCCTAGTTATTAAAAAGGTTCCGTTTCCAACAATATTTACAAATATCAATTCCACCTAATTGCTCCTTAAACTTAGGGAAGTTAAGAATGAAGGCAAAACAAATCCAATCCAATTAAATACCCCATGATTCCTGCACATCACTTCCAAACTGCTGCAAGACAAAGTCAATATTTTGATAGAGAAGGAAAATAGTTTGAAGTAAATTAAGAAAACTGAGTTGTGAACAACAACTACTGACAATACAGGAGCAACATACTCCTACATAAGCCATCGTGCAAGATCGCAGACGCTCTCAACTATTTCGGTAAAGAATGAAAAGCACTAAAGGGTTGAAATGCTATAACTGAATTCCTTAAGATGCCCAGGGAAAGAAATCTCCATTAGTAAGTGGCATTCTCACTGGGATTGCATTTCTTGAATATTCTCCATCAAGTAGATGCGAATATCAATTCTTACACTTTAGTCCAAGAAAGTGATAGGCTGAAAGGGGAGCTGCTAAGAATATGCAGGCACTGTGAAATTCAAGGAAACCTGCAGCAAGAAGCAAAGGGAACAAAACACGGATAAAATTCTCTTCATCCTTACAAAATTGGCACATTATTCCAAGTGAGGTAACGGGCAGAACCCCAGAGCAGATTAAAAGGAATTTGAGGACAAATGTTTCATTCAGCGGACCTTTCTATATACCAGATAACTTTCACCCAGTAAAGAAGCGGCCTTGTCTTCCAATTCCATTTGAAGGTTTCTGTTACTATATAAAGCCCCTCTTTTTTTTCTTAACTTATTCATGAATGTACTGGCAAGCACTTCTGCATCACTCATACTTACAAAATTCAACATGGCAGGTGGCCCCTAATTTATCCCTGACACTATTAAACGTTCTGCAGAAGGTGACTGCATGTCCCCACCTCCCTTGCATTTATTTTATCTGTGTCAGGCAATGGCTCCTAAACTTTTGGGGAGCCTCTGGAAGAACAATGACACCCTGTTTGGAAACACTGTCTGGCAGGGCTTTCTAAGATTTTAGTGCAGGTATGTATTCATTTCAATGGATCACAACTGTTCGTTTGAACATGCATCCTCTTTGGGCATTCCTTGTACACCTGCCTTCGGCAGCATGGTTCCAAGCACAGAAACATGCAATGTTATAAATCTTTAACTTGAAAGAACAAAAATACAAAAATATTTACTGTAAATTATTAGGTGTTCCAGGAATACCTTAACCAAAAGCTGAGAAGAAAAGGTGGGCAACTTGCAGGACCAAATGAAATGCCTTTCAAAGAGTGTATTTTGTATCACTACTTTCTGTGATATTTTGTATCACCACTTTCTGTGATATTTTTGTATTACTACTTTCTCTGAAAATAATGATTTCAGAAAATTGTTATCATTTCAAAATATGTCCTGAAAGCATTTTTCTACAGAACAAAAACCCATTTCTGTCAGAACTGTTATTGTTAACACATGTATTTTAGGATAATAAACTAGACAGGTAACAAAATCAGCAAGTGAATTGCAAATTAAATTAATCAAAATTTGTTACAAGTGCTCAGAAACTTCCTGTGCTTAGATTGTTATTGAAAACTGAATCCACTGACAAAATACATGAGAGAAGAAAAGAATTCATTGGCAAAATGCTTGCTTTTTTTGTTTGTTTGGGTTGTTGTTTTAATACCTGTGATCCTCAAAGTCATGTACCTCTGTTTAGTGTTGCCAAGATAAACTGATAGCCTGCCCATCTGTCAACAGACATAACATATTGAATAAAACACCAGGAATCAAAATTTTTATTTTCCAGTCAGAAATTGAAATCCTCCATTTTATTTCAAATTTAAAAGCATGTTTTCTTCCCTTTTAAATACTATTTTCTATACCTTTCTCCTTTGAGAGTGCCAGGATTTCCCCAAAGGTATTCAAAAACACTATTCCAAATTCCTAGTAACAGTTTAAAAACATGTGTTTAACTCTTTATACTCTATCAATGAACTGCTTGCAAAACTAGAAAGATTACTTAAAAATGGCCTTTCTCAAACCTTTGTCTCATATTTTAAGCCCATGAAAAAAGAAGAAAGTATTTCCTGGATCATACAAATAATTCAACCTCACTCTGCTGAAGCTTCAGTGGATAATCTTTCTCCCCCAAACCAACACAAAGTCTCTGCACCCAGCTCTCCACCTCATCACTTAAACCTTGCTTCCTGGAAATCTCCTGCCTTCAGCACTTTGTAGGTGATGGAAGGAGGCTCTCCTGACACCATGTGTGTCAGGAACACTGCTCTGGGATTGAATTTTGACATGTCTTCCCAGTTCTTTTTCTCTACCAATACTACTTTCAAAAACCCCTCAGAAAATTCTCAGCACACCTAAGTCACACTTCACCAGTACCACCAATTCTGTACATGGTCACCGTCTATCTCTGCACTCTTTCTAAGTAAGAAACAGAGGCATCTAGTCATCAACATGGAATTCTTGGAAAAAAATGGATAATTGAATTTAGTCCTTTCTTTTTCTCTATAGGACGCAATGAGAAGTCTGAATCCTACACTAGAAGGCCAGCATAAAGATTCTTGGTTTGAATGAAACATCAGTTGGTACGGAGTTTCACCCTTCACTGCTTCTGTTCATGTATGGAATTCAAATATCAGCTTAAAAACAGCCTGATATTTAGATTAGCATTTACTTATTTTGTTCAGGACTGTTATTTACATGTTCATGTTCCTTAATTTAATCTTAATAATAATATTGAGTATCTCTCAGGATGGATTCTATCATGATGTCCTAATTTAAAACAAAAAACTGAAGTTATGGGTTTCAGCTCCTAATCAGAGAACTGTAACTTACAACTTTCATTAAAACATTAAAGTGAAATATTCAGAGACTTCTAGGTAGGGAGACATTGGTACCAACAATGGCAATAAAAAAAAAGCAGTTCTAGAAGAGTGAACACATGAGCTTTCACAAGAAGACAAAATCTAAGCATTCATTATACTAGGAAAACAGTCTTAATTAGTAACATCACCAGTGGAGGCAGTTTGGCTAAACTATCAAACTTAAAAAGAACAGTAAATGAAAAACTCCAAATCCTAGGGTCATGTGAAATCTTCACTATCCTACCGTTTTTCCTAAGAACATAGTTAAATGTATCTCTTCCCTCCTGTTTTCAGCATGACTCTCCTCTTCAGAGTGTTTGCTTAGTTTTCCCCCAGTTTGGTTATACTAGCTTCTCCCCAGGACTGCTAGTCATGTATTCCATTCTTCTTAAAGTCTGCAGCTCAGAGTAAATGCCATCCTGAATAATTCTCGATGCGTCCTCTAATGCAAACCCACCAGAGCTTAATCTAACTGATCAATTTTCTTTTGGCATTTATTTTTTAACAAAATAAAATATAATATGCTGAAACAAAAACCATCATATTGAAGTTGGACAAAACAAGCCAACAGAAAAATGAAAGAGCCACAAGAGAAGGTACAAGAATCAGAGAACCACTCGTTCACACATTCAGGTGTTCCATAAAAGCAATATACTGAAAACCACAGTATATGTGCAGGGGACCTGATGCAGAACCCTGTAAGCCATGCTGGCTGTTCAGTCTCTGTGAGTTCCTACAAGTGTTGCTCAGTTGATACAGAGGGTTTGTTCTCCTGCTGTCCTCCATCCCCTCTGACTCTTACACTCCTTCTGTGCCCTCTTCTATGGGGTTCCCTGAGCTCTGAGTGAAGGGATTTGATGGAGACATCCCATTTAGAGCTGCGTGTTCTAAGGTCTCTCTCTCTCTACCTAATGTCTGGCTGTGAGTCTCTGTATTTGTTCCCATCCATTGCAGGAGGCATCCTCTCTGATGATGGCTGAATAAAAGATCATTTTTCTTAGTTTTAGTATTATAATTTTTCTCACATGAACCCCAACTATCTGGCACACCATCCATTTCACTCTTAATATGTACAATGCCTAAAAACGTCTTTGTAGGATCTCATCTTTGTCTATTGAAACTTACTATACCATGTTCTGAAAGCCTTTATTTTGCTCTGGTTGAAATTTACTTCAACGTAAAAATGAAAATTTACAATTAGGTTATAGTTTCCTA
This sequence comes from Peromyscus aztecus, assembly GCA_902168405.1. NCBI lineage: Eukaryota > Metazoa > Chordata > Mammalia > Rodentia > Cricetidae > Peromyscus > Peromyscus aztecus. The sequence continues at coordinate 31,736 of CABHPQ010157813.1, read as the reverse complement.
ACATATTTTGCATTTTGTTATTTATACACATATGCTCTGATGAAAATACAAATTCTAACAGAGGTGTGCAGAATACATACACAGTATATTTTCAGATTTGGTTTATTTTTCTTTTAATGGAGATAAATTTGTAAAGATTATCAACGGAAGCCAAAGTTTTCCTGACGGAAGTTTCATGTTGGGCAACAGCTGTGGTGATGGGAAAACACAAGCTGTGGGCAGACTTCTCCATACTTCTACTAATCACAAGATTGTTGTGCTGCAAAAGCTGCTAGTATTCGGACCCTGAAATACTGTCTATGTCATGGATATTTGCATAGAAAAAGCTGATTGGTCAAAAGGCACATAGAGCTAAACAAGGCTAGAGGTTAGCTACAGTTACCATGTTCTTTAAAGTGCTACATCATATTAGATTCTAATGTATAATTCAAAGGTGATGCTTTATGCAAAATGTTTTCAGTAAACTAACCAGAAAACTTGTTAACTTTTTGCAGTATCACAAAAGTTATAATCTGTACTTTGGGGAAGCAAAGAATGACAGGGATTATGATATACAATATCTGACAGGCATACGTGCCACAGATAGGAACACATATGTAACACACCAGATATGGCAAGAGGACATACACAGTGAGGATTCCAACACTGCGGTTCCTTCCGTTTATACCTGCGTCATATAATTCACTAAGTTTTCTTTTTAGAAGTCATGCAATCATATCCCCATTTCCTCTCCAAGGAAAAATGCCTTTTAGTAATTACTATATAAAAGCTAATAAAATGTCCGTAGCTCACTTGTGGCTTACTTTATAAATGATATCCAATGCCAAAAAAACAATGTAACTGACATCAAAGTTATAATGGCATGTTACTGACAGCTACACCTGAAAGATCATTAATACAGAAAAGTTACATATATTTATAAACATATACAAGCTCTTAAATATCTTATATAGTAAGGTTTTTAAATAATACAATTTTTTCGATGCCTTCCAGCAGCTAAAAATGTACCATGAATAATTAAATGCCTCATACATCTAGCCTTACAAAGCTCATTCCCTCTGTATCAATAGTATAGTTACTAAACTGCTCAGAACTGTATTTATTAAGTACACTAAAATATTTCTTGCAATAAAGACCACTGCATTTATTAACAGCAATAGTGTCCCACATTTGTTCAATACTGGCAAAAAAAATTGCACATAAGTTTTATGCTAACAGCACTGAAAATCAAGGAAAGGATGTGGTTAGTGGTTTCACACTTTATTTTCATGAAACTATTTTTGAATTAAAGTTATAAGTAGGAGGCTAGCTGGAAGGATAGAGATATACATGACATATGTTTTTATGCATTGTCCACAAAGAAAACAAAAAAATACATGGTAATCCATATGGCCCACTATCTATCCATGAGCCACATTAATATACTTTGTATCTTTTCATCTTTTCCTCAAAATATCACAGAATTTTCTAAATTCTTTTTAACTACTTCAATATTTTTATCATTTTCTTATGTAACTAAATATAATTTAATGACATGATCTAAAAGTCTGAAATACCTCATGGAAATGCACAATCACCTCAGACCCTCATTCTTGTATATTTAATTGAAATGTCCTTTTTAAAGTCAATGGGCTTTCAAAAATTATCATCTGAATTAGTATCATCAAAATTTCATGTAGGCGCTGCATTGGGGATAAGAAAATGGAACCTCACTTTCCTTCCTTAGCTAAATATCTTCACTTACATGTTTAACTGTTCCACTTCTAATAGGTAAGATAAGAAGAATGTGAAGTGCAAAAGCTCTAGAGAAATAGCATTTTTCTTTAGTAACCTATAATCTAACGAAGATAACTACAAGTCTATCTGACTGGCACAACTGCGTTCTTGTTGGAAAGAGACCAGAGAACAAAACAATGAGACCAGAAAAATCTCAGGAGAAATGACACAATTCAGAGGAAAACTCCAACATATGAATGTCAAAAGGGGGAAATAAAGCACTAAGAATTCTTGGTGTCAGTGGCTGGCAGAGAACGGGTAAGCATGGGAGGTTAAAAAGGACTTTCAATTAGAGATTAAGAAATACCTTGGAAATGTCATAAAGAAAAGGTACATTTAGAGTAAGTGACTGTTTAACTTACATTTAAGAAGTCTGAGTAGGGGACTGACAAGATGGATCAGTATGTAAAGGCCCTGGCCAGCAAGCCTAATGACTTGAGTTTCATCCCTGTGGATGAAGAGAACTGACTCCTGTGAATGGCACATACACCCATACATACACACCATGCAGCACACACATAAGTAAATCAATAAATGTAAAAAGAAATAGGACTAGAAACACCACTGGTGAGAAACAAGGCACATGTAGACCAACAACTAAGAGATCGTTGATGTCTCTCATCTAGGTCAGAGACTGGAACTAAATAATGGCAGCAGGAGGAAGATTAACTGATCACATAGACTGGGGAAGTATGTGAGAAAAATCAAAAAGACTTATGGAACATTTCCAGACAAATTTGCTAAAATACAAACACAGGAAGCAACTCTAAGAATACTAACAATTGTAGCTCACATTTATCAATTGCTCTCCCTGTGCTCAAGAGTCCGTAAGTGCTTTACAAATGTAATTTCATTTTCACACATATTTCTTTTCCACTTGCCATAGGTTACTCTCACATATATGGTAGATCATTCAGTCCACACTCAACTTCGGGAAAGGAATACTGTAAATGTAAAAAAATGAAGGCTGTCAGAGACTAAGTCACTTACTCATTCACATGGCTAATTAGGCACAGAATTCTAGACTGGTTCTGCTACTTTTGGTTCAGAAAAAAAAAAAATGGTTACTTACTTTCCTAAGATAAGAATGTAAATCTGAAAGCCATTTCAAAAACTTTCCAGGAAACAAAATACCTTTTTGTTTTACATATTACAATGCCTTCATTAAAAAAAAAATCAAGTTGTATTAAAGATCAATCCAGAGAAGGGAAAAGTTACAAACAAAAGGTTGGAATAAGCTACAGTTTTGTCCTACTAGGAGGCAATAACAAATTGTGGCAATAACAAATTATGAAATAGCAAAAAAAGTAAATACTCAAATTCACTCTTCTCCAAATGGAATTTCTTTTTGAAAATTGCATGTAAATGTAGCTCTTACTCCTCATCAAAGAAGCTTCTTTTTTTGCAATAGAGGCAATTGCAGCCATTTAAAACTGCTCAACACGGAAAGAATAAGTGACTGTGGGTGCCAGATCCCAGCTTGTGCATCTACAATGCCATTCATACACTTACGGCTCAGAGAGACTCACAGTAATAGCCGAAGGGCCTGGATGCTTGCTGAAAGACAGTGTCCTCTAGACTTGACAGAGATGCTGCCCCCAAGCAGTATTAATATGGCTGCCTAAATAAGACCTGCAGAATGACTACACCAGTTGACGTGTCAATGTGGACAGGAGAGATTTCACAAGGCCCCACCCCTACATGAAGAGCTATTGGAAATCAATGGCTGATGAGGGTGATGATCAGCTTTCTTCAGGAACCAGACCCCTGATAGGTTATCCACTTCCAAATTTTCAGCTCTAAAAACATGTAAATATGAGCATCATTTAATTGACTTCATCTACAATAACTGTAGAAGAGGTCAAGAATTCAAGAAGGAGTACTGGGAGAAAGAGGTGGCATGGAAAGAGTTGGAAGCAGGGAAGGAGGATGTGGTTGGGTGGGTGTGGGTTGTCTCTGCCCAAAACTGTCCTCTAAACCTAATAGTAAAAGACTTAGGAAAGACAGCCGAACAGATACAGAATGTGGAATATCCTAAGAGTCAACTTTTCTTGGACGCGCGCGCGCACGCACACACACACACACACACACACACACAAACAAACACAAACAAAAGAGAGGTTTTGAAATGTGAGGCCAAAATATGTGATTCCTAACCAGATCTTGGATTTAAGACATAAGGAGAGTTTCAGGCAGCTGCAAAATGGGCTATGGATAAAAGTATGTTAAATTGTTTCTGTTTAAAATATGGATTTGTGTTGGTACAGGAGATGTATTGAGAAATTAACTGTCACTATGTTTGTAACTTTCTGTCCTATAGTTCAGTCACACATACAGAGGATGGGCAGTTTTAATTACAATGAGTCAAAATTTAAGAATTAGGAAGTGTGACAATACTAGGGTGTACAGTATACTATTCTTTCTACGTTTTACATTTGATACTGTAAGGCAAATTTTCCAGACACTGTTAAAATAAAAGTCTGCAGCGTTAACATTAAATTTAGGAATACATATGCAAGTTTATCTACCTTCAGTACATTTATTACAGTGTTCTATAGACAAAAGCCTCTGAAGAAATGTTTCTTGAGCTAAATGGAATTGTTTTATATTCTAAACATCTTTCCCCGACAGTCTTTTTAATCTAATGTTTGCTAATGCCCTTGTGTTTGATGCATCAAGAAGGAATCCCTAGCCTCTTCACATGTTATATTCTTGTCATTTTCTGCATTTTTTCCTCAGTAAAAATCCATTAAATTCTGATAATAATTTAAATTATTGGCAACTATTTAAATCTAACCAAAGCATCCTTACAAACATGATATGAGTATATCTACTGAGAGCAATCTCTCTAGAATTTTCCACCAGGCTCTACCTCCCTGGAGGTTTGAACAGATTCTGAAACATGTGTCTCTACCTTGAGAGAAGGAAAGGTCACTATAATTATAAAAGTGTGAATGGAAACCAGCCTCATCTTCTGGGAAAGTTTCTATGACATCACTGTGTAAAAACAAGAAAACCCAGATACAGAGAAACCTGGAACGGGCTTCCTGACAGCCATAAGATGAAACGTAATTTGATTTTACTCAGAACAAACTGCACCATGTTGGTGGTTCTCACTCCAGCACGGTGCTTCCAGGAGGGAGGACAGAGGGGATGGAGTATGGAGGGGGATGGAGGATGTTTAAAGGAAGGCAGTTTGGACAGGCAGAACAAGGCAAGGGATAATTTCCTCAGTCAAAAGGGGCGACGACAGCAGCACCAACAGATCTCAGAGATGCTCTGCATATTTATGAACCTGCCGATATGCAGATGAGCTACCTGCTTCCATTTATAAGCTTAAATGACAGAAAGGAAGGAGAAAGGACGTGAGACAGAAATAGAGAGGAAGAGAGTTATTTAGTCAACTAGCCAGAAATTAAGAGCACAGAATAAAATTAATGGCTTTCTTTTAAACATATTACTTGCCAATTTACCTTCCAGCTACTTAAAAATTAAAATTAAAATCCTTGTGGTTCCACGGATAGAACAGACATAGCAGAAAATATCTACAATCTGAAGTACAGTTGATTTTTCATTCACTCTATGATGAAACTTTGAAGCATAAGAGACAGAGTTAGCATCGATTTCTTTAAATATAAAATGGCATGAACTAAATGTAAATATATATATATGTGGTACCATATAACACACACACACACACATACACACACGCACACACAAATACAATCTCTTGCACTCTCTACAGCAGGCAAATTTTACACTTAATTCTTTCCATCACAGGATTCTTTAGCAACTGTCAATGAAAGCCAGAACTCTGCTGATGAAGCAACGCAGAGTAAACTCTGGTCTCAACATCACCTTGGAGATCTGCAGTTTGGAAGGAGGAAGTCCCTCCTGTTTCCTTTCATCAAACACCGGTTAAACTTCTCCAGAAATCTGTGACCCCTCTAGCAGGGTGAGAATCTGAAGTGGAATTGACGCTGCCCTAAAGGAACCTTTCAGTCAGTGTGTGCACTTTTGCCTGGCTGTCTGAACAGGGAAGGGGGAAAATATCCCTACAGATATGTGGCAACTGCTGCTAACTCTCCCTCCCGACTGTCACAAAAGGAGAAACAGTCACTTTCAGGTGAGGGACTTCATTATTATTCCCCAGTTGACAATGCTACCAAAATCTATCTCACATTCTTTCTCTATGTTTTAAATAAGAAATGAAAACATACTCAAGACAGAATGCTATCCATTTGCCATGATTTCCCATAAATATCCTTGAAGATATGAACTAATGCTTACTATACATGAATAGAGAAAAATTTGCACCAAGGAATGCATTCATTATTTTTTTCCTTTTTACATAAATGCAAAGTAACTTTTTTCATATTTAATAATCCAAACAAGTCAAACCTATCTGCTATACAGTACAGCGTTATTTACTACTGTAAAAACATTAAACACGAGGATGATCTCCCTCCCTCCATTCCTCCATCCCTCCTTCTTCTCCTCTCTCTCTCTCCATGCCCTCCCCCATCTCTCTAGTATTAGGTATTGGTGTATGGCATCACTAAGCAAGCTCTCTACGACAAGCCCTATGTTTATTTTGATGACATAAATTTCCTATGTGACAACTTAAAAATAAAAACTCAAAAGATAAATTAATGGTTAACTTATTTCAATTATTATATAGAAAATTATTTAAACAATAAATCAAAACAAGTGGAAATATTTTTAATATTTATATACATTGATTTTCTAAATTAATTTTAATGATCTTACTATTCAGAATCATGGAATTAATACCAGTTAGAATAAAACGTTATTTGTTAATAGTTAATAATGACAATGATTTCTGAAAAAGGCGCTTTGTTTCTAGTCTGACCTAATTTAAAGATCTGGGAAACACATTTTAGGACTTGCTTAGGAGATCACAGGTTATATGGAAGTTGCAGGATTTGAAAGGCATCTTCAATAACTTTCTATTGACCCTTTTCACGAATCACAGCCATCAGCCACTAAGGCAGCATGACCAAACCCCACAGCACTGGCAAGGGCTTCGGGAGCTGGGTGCCTTAGCAATCAGGAGCATTGTAGCAAAATGACTGTTTCAGTGGGATGGGAATCATACTTGGACTCCAATTTCTTTTTCCAAACAACACATCTAAGAATAAACTAAGAAGTCCCAGGAGATAACAACACTGGTCCAGCAAAAACAATGTTGGATATCTATCAAAAGCCTTTTTTTGACACCATTATCTATCGATCTGCACTTTAAAAAACACAACAAACAAGCAAACCAAACACCCCTATAGTGGGCTAGCAGTACTGGAGTGGACTAAAGGAAGTATAAGCACAGGGCACAGAGCTGCAACTTACTTTAGCATAGCATGACATGACACACTGATGTTTTAACCCTTAGTGCTACTAATCTAAGTGAACATATCGTAAAGGAAAATTAATCCTTCACTTTTGTGAAATACTTGGCTAAATCCATTAACTAGAAACTCCATGATGCAGTAAGGTCTTAAGCAACATGTCTTTTTTGGGCCTATTATGGACATCTTTTCTAAGATGCTTATGAAGAAATAGAGAAAAATCCATGTGAAATAATGTAAAAGTTAATATAAAGATACATACATACATATATAAACATACATGATCACACACACTTAAAATGGCTTTTACAATTTTTATGTGGAAAGCTAGATGATAAAATCTGCCACTTACTTGACAGACCTCCAGAGAAGATGCCTCTCATTTCTGCACTGCTTGCATTTATGTCTGAGACTCTATACAAACTTATTGTCATTCACAATTTTTGAAAATCAGTTACAGTTACCAAATAATTACCTTTGATGACACTAAAAAAACAAAAAAAGAAAAACAAAACAACAACAACAAAAAAAACCACTTGTTAATTTTTGTCCTGGTATGACTTCAAAAACAACTGTTTTAGCCGGGCGGTGGTGGCGCACGCCTTTAATCCCAGCACTCAGGAGGCAGAGCCAGACAGATCTCTGTGAGTTCAAGGCCAGCCTGGTCTACAGAATGAAATCCAGGACAGGCATCCAAACTACACTGAGAACCCTGTCTCAAAAAACTGAAAAAATAAATAAAAAAAAATAATAACTGTCTTGTTGACTGAATTTACTCTTTCTATGTGCAGACAGTGACAAATAGAACAGGTTGTATTTATGGGTTTATGAATATATATACATATATATGTATATAAATATACAAATATACATATGACAACCAGTGGAAAAAGAGGCTGTGAATCTGAAAGAGAGCAAACAGGGATGTGTGGGAGGGTCTGGAGGGAGTAAAGAGAAGGGACAAGTGCTTGTGTGAAATGCTGAGAAAAGAGAACGACTACAAAAAAATAAGCTATAAAATTCTAATAATGCCACACAAACGTATAGGTCTATACACAAGTCCAAAAACACAATTGGTAAATTCTTTACAGCATAAGCAACTAACGAGAGAGAAATATCAGAACTCAGTGAAATTACATTTTACTTTCAAGGGTGCTTCAACTGAGATGAATGTTGAGAGCTTAAAAAAAAAAGGATTAAGAAGTCGGTAACCACATGTCTGTCTGAGTAGGTTCGGGGGCACCAGGCGCGGAGCGCTGCCAGGAGCAAGCTGCACGATCGCATCTGATTTCCGTTACTTGTTGAGAAAAAGCTGAAAGGAAAATATCTGACTGGTCAGATGCTGCCTTTTCATGTCGGTAGAACAAAAAACGTGTTCACTCCTTTAATAAGTACAAATAAACACGACTGATGAGAGGAACCAAAAATTTTGATGAGGGGATTCCAAAATTCTACAACTGTGTATTTGCAGTCCAAACATGGTTGGTGTCAATGAGATGCAGATCTATCTGTCCTGGTGATTCTTCTCATAGAAACCACCAGGGCAGAAAATCATCTTCCCTGACTCAGAAACCCTGGGTGATAATTTAACATAAGTATTTATGTTAATTGAACATTTTTCTGCAAATCTCAAACTCCACTTACTCTTAGAAATCATTGTTTTATTTTTTATAAAGCTATCTTTCCATTTCGGCTGGTGGCAATGTTACCTAGACAGAGCATCCGTTTTACATTGTTCATATAAAAGGTATTTATGAGTGCTGCTACATCTTAATAGTCATTTTTATGAGAACTTTTTAATGTATTAATGGAAATTCCTTCAGTATAAGAACACTAAATATATTATTAAAATATAACCTTCAAAAAGAAAAACATGAAAAATCTTGATTCAGCAACAAAACAAGTCTATTACAGAGTAATAGACAATAGTAACTAGAAAATAAAGTGCTTACTGCCTTAAAACCAATCAATAAAATACAGCCTTTTCATGTTCTTTAAGGGAAGCACTCGACTTTTTAATGATAAGAATTCTGTTTTGCTTTGTTTTAAATGTGACCCAGTAAATCAGAGTCGTCTTCAAAATATTGAGCTTTTATTAGTAGAAACTGAATCCTGTCTCTACGGCTAGGTATTGCATGTACAGACAGAATAAAACCAAGTAAGGAGTCATCCTGCAGCATGGTCAAGTTCTATGAGAAATGTCATGATAAGAACATGAAAACATAGTTGCTAAAGTTGTGTCAAAAAGTCAACTAAAGATATGGAGCAGCTGAAGGCTACATCTTCACTATTTGATCAATACAATCAATCAATCTCCCTATCTTTCTCACCCCCTTTACCCTCTTTTTTCTCCTTCTGCATACCACACACATATTGACATATTCCATAACATTATTTCTCAAATGATACACAGGCGTTCGTTTGCCATGCATAGGATCAATGACTATTAGCTTCACTTACATTTGGCTGACAATTGATCAGTACCAAACATAGAGTCTTAGTTCCCCCACTAGATAGAACAAGATTCTGACAGAAAACTACCAGGAAAGATGATGGATGATCTCTCTTGCTGACCTCCTTCCCAAGTACCATAGTTTGCCTCTCTTTCTATCTCCAAAGCAAAATATCCCTCTGAGCTTCTCAGCGGCCTTCAGCTTCACTGGTGCTAACAAGTCCAGACATTTCCATCAACCGGGTTCTCTACCTTTTAAACACAAGATCTTGCCCTTCTTGGCTAGCTAAAGCTGGGCACAGATGTCTTTTGTTTTTAATTGCATCTCTACTGTCTTTAGAAAGGATGTAATTGGACAAGCAAAGATTAGATCAACCAAGAAAACACTGAATTGTGTATCTCAGTTTTCTAATGTCATTATAATAACATCAGTCATTTATCTATTTCAAATAACTCTTGGATGATCTCATAGCACCTTTCTAAATGGATAATCATATTTTGTGTCACTTGGTGAGTAACTAATATAACAACTTTAATAAAAAAACATTTGGTATATGGGGGGAAATCTTCAGTCATTTCATAAAAGTAGCAATTAACATTTCTATTTTAAAATGCATGTATTTGAGAAAAATTCTACAAAATTTCTAGAATTCATTTTTGCTTTCTCCCACTTGATGAGCCTGTAAAATTTAGCCTTCCCAGGCCCCCCACAAAAAACAATTTATAAACAATATTTAATTTCTACTGAAGATGTTTTAACAGGTCCAAAAATTGCTTGTTACATTGAGATTCTGGCCATGAGCAATTTTAATATGTTGAGATTTGTTACTGAAAGTTGGACAATGTGAAGAGAATTATATAACCATAAACTCTAATATTCAAAATTTCAACTGAAAAGACTATGAAGAATTTTTTGCAGATAAAGTTTATGGAGCACAATTTGAATAAACAATTATTTTAGATCAAAAATGTAGTTATAACTCCAATGTTCCAGAAAAATCAGTGTAATTATCAAGTCTCAGCCTAACATATTTGGTAGTAAGTATATTCATACATAAAAATACTGATACTCAATATAAAGTGGAATAGGATAATAAATGTGGATTTTACAAAGAATGATGAATGTTAACCTTTTTGTTAACATTCTAAGCCATGTTAACGTTTTTGTTAGGTTGCAGAAAACAATATAATGTAATCACTTTCCATTACTTGAAACAAAGATAGTATGCCTAGATGAAAAGATTCTGAAATTCTGTATTTTCATTTATGTTCAGAAAATTAGCAAATTATGATTGAAAATTACCAATTAAATTTTTATAGACACTTTGTTCTATATCAACTATAAGTACAAATGAAATTATAAGTATGCTCACTAGAATGAAGCAGTCCATTCAAAAGAATATGGACAGTTACTCAAAGAGCAATGCAAGAGAATAATTTCTCTTAATGCCATAGAATGTATAAAGACTCTCCATTTTTATTATTTTCATTTAATAGGATTTCCTCAAGAAATTTCTAAAAGTTTTGTGTATAGATATGCAAAACAACTATAAATTTTTATTCACAGTAGTCTTTCTATAAAATATAGTGAACAAATAAAACTTCCTTAAAATGTGGGTCAGACACCAGGAACCTGTGTACCTTAAAAAAATTAAGTAGTCATTTCTCTAATTTATAACTATGGTGCTAAAAATCTAAAAATCTTGTGAATCAAGTGAGACACTGATAATATATAAAATTTAAAGAAAGGACGGTGAGATGATTAAATTCTCATCTCCAAATTTGGATGGAACAGGGTGGTTGATTGTTTTAAAGTGACCAAAGGAGTCTGCCAATACGCATTCTTATGAATATGCCCATCAGTCAATGATGACAATCTATCAGATTTTACTTTGAGTGGCAAGTGACAGTCAATTATCTATTGGCATTAATGAATAATAAATAAAGGTGCCCTGCAAATTTATATGAATAAACATGCATTATGTCTAGTACAGATTACCCATGTGTAAAAACTGACCTGACTTTTTTTCTTATACATCAGGAAATAAATGATAAGAATAGGAAGAGGAGGAGGGGAAGAATGCGGATGAGAATAAGAACAAGGAAAAGAAAAATTAAAGCAGCGACAATAGAGAAAAATCACACTAAATGTGAATGCTGGTTTACACCCATATTTCATTTTCAACAAGTGATCGAGTCCTAGCTTATATGAATTTAAATGAGCTATATTTACAGGCTCTTGAATATTTATGCTCTATTAAAGGAATAACACTGTTTGCTGTCTATGCAAATGTATATAATGGCAGGAACGCCTCAAAAATGAAGGGCCAGAAGAAGCTCTGTCAGTGTTCCAACCTCAGCCCTCCCCAGGCACTCACTCTTCTTTTGCCTTTTCGGCAGGGGAAAGAAAAACCCTCTAAATTCATCACTAAAGTCGTCTTCATTGTTAGCATCTCTTTCTCTTTCAGATTTAAACACATGGTGGCTGGATGTTACAGCTTTTGAAAGCAGAAGGCTCACAGCGCTGCTGATCAGGCACTCATCCGCCCATCCTGACAGGGTACCTTACTGAAGATTTGGACTCTGAGCTTACACAGAACAGCAGAACATTCCTGCTGTTACATAAGGGACAAAAACCGACAGCGCAGAGAACAATTCTGGTAGTTTCTTAGCATTATAAAACAGTTAGAAGTCATGTGACAGAAGGTTTTCCTCATGCTGATAGAATGGCAATTTTTATTTTCCTTTATTAAACTGTCTTTCTAAGTTAATATCATAATGTCTTGTAAATAAAGAATGATGTCAATGATTTAAAGAAGTCATGGATTGTAGGAGAATCCTGAAGAAGTGAGCTACTTTTCACAGCAGAAAGCACACAGTGCCTTGAATGACAGTACAAGACGCAATCCCAGCATTCAGGGAGCAGTCACTGCTAATTTGAAGTCAGCCTTGGCAGCAGGAAAAGACTATCTAAGAACAGAGATCAGTAGTTATCCCTAGCTCAGTGATGCTGCATGTTTCCAGCATATACAGCACTCTGAGTTCAGTCTCTAGCACTTTAAAGGAAACATAAAAACATATATCACCGTTAGATCACAACTTTGTAAAGCTCATACGCAATATGGATTAATTGAGTCCAGTTATTGTATTTAAATGCTAGCATGTCTAGCATTAGGTTATAATAAGGAAAATTATTGGCATAAAAGGAAAGCAAAACCCAAAATTGTGCCATATTTATATATACTTATATCTAATAAATAAGGACACAAAGAGGAAGGAAGGTGTACTCTTACTGTTCCTATCAATTTAATAGAGAGGAAAGGCCAGACCTGGTGATATACAGGCATAATCCAAGTTCTTGGAAGGCTGAGGCAGGAAACCTTAAGTTTAAAGCAAAGCTGAGCTACATGGCAATCCCAGGCCAACTTCAGCTATACAATGAGACCCTGTCTCACAAAACCCAGAAACTATCTTTACGTATCTATAAATAGATATACATATGTACACATACACACTTATAATGGTTAAGTATTTTTTAGAAGTGTTAAGCCATGTGATAGTGTAAGGAAATTAAAAGCAATTGCTAAAGTCTAAAACATTGGAAAAGAACAGGAATGAACAAAAGAAAAATCAAAGGGAGGGGAGATTATCGAGTATTCACCTTTTCTTAATGAAGGATGAGGTATACTAAAAATAAGGATGAATGCATAAGCAGTGATGATCTGTACATAGAGAGTTAGGAACGGTAATGTTATCTTATTGGGACAAACAAAATACTGAATGAGAAACCAGAACTAAAACAACACAGAACTCCTGTACTTAACTTTACACAAAATAAATATTACAAACTAAAAACTTTAGGGGAGGAGTGGGCTGTGCATGTGCATAGGTTAAGTTTTGTTTGCAAACCAGAAACTGCCTGCCTACATGGTCAATTTTGAGCAATAGATTCTAACAGTCAGTTTTAAGACAGAGATTTTTCAAATGCCAAATTGCCTTTCTGCCCTGAAAGAGCTGAGGGGTAAAGTCTGAGGGATTTGCAGAGGAAGTGCATGTAGTGTGAAACCTCGTGATAAATGGTAGAGCAACTACTTCTGCCCGAAGCCTAGGTAACTAATACTATAAGAGATACCCACTGACTTGACTTTAAAGTGCATTTGCATCTAACAGACATAATAATAATGATGTGCTAATTACTGACATTGTCCTCTCCTGATCAAAATGCTGAGGAAACCTGCAGAATATGTAAGCATGAAATTCACTTCCCCCAAGACCTAAGCAGTCCTGATCTGTTACATAAGCTGCTAGAAATGAAGAAAACATTTACTTTATAAACTTCCCGCTTAGTAGTTTATATTATTGAGGTTGTTTTTTTTTTTCTCTTAAAACATCTAATACTTCAAGCATATTCTACAGGAGTATTTCTTTTCAATTTGTTTGTGATTAGTAGTTGTGATTTCCAGAGGGGGAAATATGTAACTATTAGGCACTTATAAATTAGTGAATTGGTGCACAACAATTCATACATCTAATAATGAGCTAAGAAGAAAAATATTTTTCTCCTGTTCCATCATGTTGAGTTATACTTTTATTTTCTCTTGGTGTGATACAAGTGAGCTATGTGTGTATATGTATGTACATACAACTGTGTGAGTGTATGTGTATGTGCATGCATTTATAGCAGTATACACTTATAAATTGTATATCCCTGAAATAAACAGAAAAAGAAACTCAACGAGCTGTGACTTTATCTTTGGAACATTCTTCAATAAAATGTTAACTCTATGCATGAAGATTTACTTGTCCCATTTATTAATATATTCTTCTAATATATTGTTGATGATCTTCAGGACACAAACTCCAAGAATTTATTATGCCAATTGTCTTGTAAGATACTATGCCCCTAGAGTATAAAATATCAGTAAAAACATTATGTTAAAAATGTATTTTATTTGAGTGATTAAAGGGTATATCCTCTCTCATATTTCATTTCAAGGAGACAGACGACCTTAGCAAAATGGCATCTAACTTAGACAAGCTATGAAACGTTCGTTATTTCATCTTGTTAAAAGTAGAAGACACAAAGAAATATTTAAGGAATCCATTAGGTTTATTTGTTTAACCCAGCTATTAGTTTAAATTAATGTCATTAACATCATTAGGTGTAATTGTCTACATGGGAAGTGGCTCAGTTAATAACAGTAAACTGCTATTTAAATAAACACAGAACATTTAAAGCACTGGGAATTTACTGTGCTTGCCTAATAGTTCATCTATTTTTTCTCAGAACAAACATTTATTTTATCCCATAACTGATAGGAATATAGTCTTTCAAGACATTATACCCTTCTCCAAGTGGCCACTTCTACACCAATTTCTCTCCTATTCTTTGTTACAAAGAATGATCTTACTAAGTAGAGTAAGCTTTAATAATAGATTTCCGTTACTCAACTTCAATGATAAATGCAGATATGCAGCTAAATATTATATTCAACCAATTCTTGTACTTAAGGACCATCATAGGTTCCTTTCTGAAGAATTAGATTTTCTACAAAACCAAAACAAACAAAAATCCCCTGCAATTTATTGTTTGTGGCTCCAGTAGAGCAGCAGAGGACTGAGGGTCAAACCCCTATAGGTGAGGGACAAAACTAAGAGCTAATTAGATGATACATTAAGCAGAATATAGCACACTATGGGTCTTTTCATAGTTGCTATAATTTTTAAGACATCAGCAGTGATACATAATATCATCATCAATAGCAAATCATTTAATACACAAACAAAATTCTGGTTCCTAGAAGATGCTGATATTTGAGATGAAGTCTATAAAATACCTATGCATACTTAATAAGTTTTAACTGTTTTTATCATCGATAAGAAATAAAAAGGTCCACATATCATTAATTTGAACTAAATTCAAGGTTGAATTGTTTTTACTATTAGTTCAGTGGTTCTCAACCCTCCTAAATCTGCGACCCTTTAATACAGTTCCTCATGTTGTGATGACCCCCAACTATAAAATTATTTTTGTTGATACTTCATAACTGTAATTTAATTATGATTGTAATGAAACTATCTGATATGCAGGATATCTAATATGTGACTCCTGTAAAAGGATTGTCTGACTCTAAAGGGGTTGCAACCTACAGGTTGAGAAATACTTCATTAGATTAAAAAACATTCTATATGCATGAGGCTGAAGAAATAGCTCAGTGGTTAAGAGCAGACTGCCCTTGCAGAGGACTCACATTCAGTTCTCAACACATATGTCAAGAGGTTCAAATTCACTTGTATCTCCAATTTCTATGGATCTGAAGCTACTGGACCCTACCAGCAACTGCAATCATGTTCATATATCCATACATAGACACATGCACAAATATACCCACAGACAGACAGACAGACAGACACAGAGACACTTCCACATTTAAAAATAAATCTTCTATTTTAATTTCTATATGTGTGAAAATATCTGCTTTTCACATATTAACTTACAGGAATACCCTAGGACACATGTCCAACCTATAAATCTAATTTTTGTAAGATAACTTTCAGTTGATATGCTAATAAAAACATATTTTTCTGATATTTTCCGCTCTGATTCGTACATTATAATCATAAAGAAAACTACAGATTGTAAAGCTGTCAAATTTCTCATAAAAATATTATTGACACAGAGTGGTTATCAAACAGAAATCATTAGCAAGAAATTATTTTATAGGTTAGTTATAATTATGTTAGAGAAGAAGGCTAGGACCTGTATAGGGAAGTCATCCTAAATAGAAGATCATCGATTTATATTATGACGCTGCCTGTCAGAAGTTCATGCCAATTTAAACCTCTACAAGAAATATAAAAGGAGACCACATATATGTTAGTAATAGCTTAATTTAAAATGTTCAAAAAATTATACACTAAATACACAAATAACTAAAACCTGAAACAGAGCTATTGACTCCATATTCTTGTCTTCCTTTCATTACATTTTATTTTACTTACTTTTACTCTTCTCCTTATTGAAAAATTGACATTTCGAGGTTCTATGAGTACAAACAGAAAAGGCAGAAGAGAAGCAAAAACCTATGATTTTAAATGACACTCACGAGTGTTCTAGTTTGAAATTGTGATGAGTCTAATTTTACATATTATAATATTTATCCATGTCTGGCAAGCATAGACAACAATTGTTTTTACCAAAAAAAAAAAGGAGTTGGAGACCATGGAGATACTCATTCCATGTCTGTGTTATCGTCTATTTTTATATGTATTTTAAAAAGTATTATAAGTTTCTGAATGTGAAGAATTTTAAAATATTAAATGTATGAGATAATACACATATAAAATCCAATATGAGAAATGTTCTGACATAATAAGGCCTATAGATATCTTTCCATTTACAGGCTCAGGGAATACATTCTCGAGTTTTATTTGGGAGGGGTTGTTTTTTATTCAAACTAATATTTTAAAGATACAAACTGAAAGCAAAGCAATCTACCTTTAGAACAGTTCTCAGTTTCAGTATACAGTAACTGTAAACACACTTCAGACCTTAGTTTAGAAAATGTCGTTCAGGCTGGTAGAGCCCCTTCCTTCTCAATAGGTTGATAATAGAGAAGAGGAGACCAGGCCTGTATTTCATGAGAAGAAAGAAATGAAGAAGCTGGAAAAAAAAAGACAGAAAAAGACTGACAGAGAATGTGAAAGTGAAAAGGAATAAGAAATAACTGTTTTCATAAAAACGACTTCCTCGGGTATGAAGCACATTACTTTGTTGTGTTTCCTCATCATTCCCTGGCCAGGAAAGAGAGGACAGACAGTACATGGTAAAAAGAAAGGCGCAGTCAGGGGTGGGTGTGACCTGCTGTCAAAATTCATAAAGGAAGGCCTCAGAAGGAGCCCCAAATGCTTTTTCAAGGATGAACGGGACTTCAGGAGCTCATCAGTAAGGTCACAGAAGTAGCAATGAGAACTACATTTGTGTTTAAGGTCAAATAATATTAAATAGTGGGACATTGCACACACACACACACACACACACACACACACACACACACACACAAAATGGACCAATGTTTAAAGCTAAGTAGACTAAGTATCAGGCAAGGAAAACAGGACTTCAACAATGATACATATGCATTGAAATTTTTTTTAAAAGGCCATGGTTAAGATGAAAAGAATTAAGTGCCAGTCTGAAACAAAAATAGGGATTTTCTGTAGGCAATTAGGAGCATGAAGCGTCTAAATAATAAAGGAATACTGTATATCAGTACTTCACACATCACACTCAGACTGCCATTTGAAGAACTGGAATAAAAAAAGAAAGAGAGAGATGAAACAGAATTGGAATGCAGTGTGCTTAAGAAAATAGGAACAAATACCTAGAAATCATCGTAATGTGAGAAAATATTCAGGTTTATATCACCTTTCCAAATATTCTGAAAGTCAATTAACATGATCATGCAACTGATAAAACTGAGATGGTCCTCCATAATTACTCAGGTACTCTGGGGATCCTGAAGACTGAGCAACCTGATTAAAGAGCAGCCTTCCACACTCTGTGATAGTGGGTATTCATCCCAGCCTCACCATGGTCCTGTTTCTTCAGATTAAAGATGTGTATGAGCGAGCAAGTCTGCTCAGCAGGTAAGGATACTCTGCACTAACCCAGCGGGCATGAGGTGAAAGAAGTCTGACCCCAGCAAGTTGTCCTCTGATCCCACAGTGACACAGACATGAGCATACACCCAGAGGTGCACAAAATAAATAAAATGTATACCCACATCATGTACATATTATTGAAGCAATAGTGTTTATTGGGCTGAATGATTCAGTGACATCTCTCTACATTATTAAATTAGTACATGTGAATTGCTGACTATCTATTACTAACTAAAAATGAAGTAAACAAAATCTATGAGCTGTTTTACCAAAAACCCCAAATCTTTCTCCTTTTACATCATGTAAAATATACTTGCCATTTACCAATGTTGCAGCAATTATGCAGAAGCTAATGTCTTAAGACCATATTTTGAAGACACAATTTAAGTTAATCTTGTGTGAACTATATGATTTCCTATAACTAATAATCATAATTAATTATAGTATAATTAAGTATGCTAATTATAATATGTAAAAGTTAATGTTCTAGATACCTATAATGCAGAGAGAAAAAATATCACTGTATCAAAATCATAGTTATATTTATAGCTCCAGCTATTTTTCCCTAAATATGTGTATAAAAATTTTTACTTGAGTTTTCATTCAAAATTGTTAAAAAGACAACTCAAAATTTTTATATAGGATCACTGATATTATAATAACCAAGTTCAATTGTGGTGTGACGCCTTAACTTTGGCCACTCAAGTTACTTCCAATATTTCAAATACATATATTGTTTGAAAGGAAAATGGCTGTGTAAGAGGTTTTTTTTTTTTTATTTAAAAGGCTCTCCACTGTGTTTTCTGAGTTACAATGCTAGGTTAAAGGATAATTCACTGGCTGTGGACTGCACTGTGTATTTTCACTCATTCATTGCCAAAAGATTTCTTTACCTAGAATACATTATACTGCATTGTTAATAATAAGATAACACTACACATTCATTGATTATTTTTTATGTCCCAGATACTATTCTTAGGGTTTAACGTGCATTATTTCATTCAGTTCTGACAAGACCCCTATGAGGGAAGTACTATTTTTATTAGCCCCAATTTAAACTTAAGGAAATTAAGGTTTAGAATGTCCTACTTTAAGCACCTGGTAAGGTGTGGATCCAGAATTTCAGAATTCTACAATTTCTGCATCACAGCAATTTACTTTGTAATACAGAGTATATTTCTCTTAATATTTACTTAGCAATACAATACATTTCAAAAGACTCATTGGATATCATGAAAGTTGATGGTACAAATCCTGTATTACTTGTCTGTGAAATTAAAGCATGGCCATGGTATCAGAACTGTACATAAAAAGCAGATTTTAAATATTGTTAATGCTTTTAAGTCAAATGGATGTTTTAAGTTCTAGAATGGTATATGTTAAAAGTTCATAAATCATGTATCACTAAAATAATATCTCTATTAACTTATCAAACGAAATAATAAGATACAGATGTGAATAAATCTTTAATAAAAACTATGAATCAATCATTTGAATTTGTATTTCAAATAATCAGGAGAAAATTCCTAAATTTTTCTTTTCAGAAAATGTAATTAAGCAATATAAACACAGCAAGCAAATCACATTTCTATAATATCATCATGTTTTTTACAGTTTTGATGATATAAACTCTATGCTTTCAGCCTGAAAGAACATTTTGAAAGCAAAAAAGATATGACTTCTGAGCCAAATAATTATTCAGACATCCTCAATAAAATAAAATGTGATTAGTTCTGCAGCAACTAATATCTATACACTGAAGTCCAGAGCAGACTTTAAAGAAGCAAGTAGTATAGCTGAGGAAAGACAAAAGTAATATCAAGATCCAACACAATCGTCTAACCTCTCTGACTTAATAGCTCAGAGATTCAGCTTCTTAGCAAAGTTGAAATGATTAAATGAGAAAATGAAGGGCCATCATTTTTTAACATCTAATGCAAATTACCTACAGTGATCTAGGGTGAAACTCAACTATACATGTGCATAAAGCACAGTCATACAAAAAAATTAAAAATGTAAAAAAAATTCAGGATATAATTTTACTAACCTTTCCACATATATTATAAAAAATTTTAAATCTAAATTTTTAAATGACTATCTTCTTTACTTAGAAAAAAAAAGTTGGTTAGTTTTCATTCAAGTTCTAACTTAAAGACAAATTTTCAAAAGGTAAATTTGACAAGAAATCAAAATTATATATTTTAAAGTAACTGCAAAGGTCTGTTTTAAAACACTATATTATTTAATTATTAGAATTTCTTCATGTACTTGGAGAATTATGAGAAATTCTTCACGTATTCATAGATTTAAGAAACATGAGGCTTTAGAAACAGAATTATTTTCTTCAAGGTCAAGAAATGAGCTCTTATATCAATTGATAAAAATTGTGATCAGTTTGTACAGTTACTCACTTTTCTCATTATCCTGGAATAAGCATCACAATGATGTGCTAGACAGCCCCCAGATAAACAGCGCTTTAAGTGGCTAATCAGTCACATTTGGCTAGGGACATACCAGCATCCCCTCTCAAGACATCAGTGTTCCTCAATACGGGACTGGATTTGTTTTCCAACTCTTAACAGGATCATTGAGAGGGAACAGGAGGAATATTATAAAGGCAAGCCTGGATCAAATCCAGAACCAGGCACCCTCACAGCCATGCGCTGGATCCCTGCCAAGGAGCAGAGTGTTTTCTTCGCAAATGAGCGTAGTTCCTTCCTCAAGTGTGTCACCAATTCATAAAACCTAAGAAAGTTTTGTCCTGAACAACAGGTCACTCATTTATAATGAGGCCAATATAAGGGCATATAGAAGCATCTTCCTTCTTCGTGCTTTTAGAAACGAATGAATGCCTACTGTCAAAATGCAATTCTACCTATGACATGGCAGGACTTTGTGCAGATAAAGGCAGATGGGTTTTAGTTTTAGGTACGACCGTGGAGTTCACAGGTGACAGTAATTTCGGTTTCCAAATTTTGTGCTAATTTCTTAAAATCAAAATAATTATTTATAATAGCACCATGTTTAGCAGAATGATTTTGGTCATTTGGAAAAAAATTGAGGCCTTTTCTCATGGTAAAATACACCTGTAAACTACAGGTAAAGATATATGTATTAAATTCTCCATACAAATATGTACAATTCAAATATAACCTGCTAAATTATACAAAAAACAAAAATTGTAACTGTAATTTTCATTTAAAAAAAACCTGAATTGTTAAAAAAAAAAAAACAGAACCTTTAAAATTATTTCCTAGTCTTCTACCGGACAAATGAATTGTGACCTTGTACATATGCATTCCTGCTTTGCTGCTTCTTCCCCATTTATAATTGTGCAAAACTGAAATTCTTCTCTCACATCAATTCAGTGATTAGCATTAGCTTTCATTTTACAGAAAAAAACTGTACTGTTGCTGTCCAAATATTTAAATAACTGGTACAGCTGGACTCAACATTACTTTCCAGTAGCTGTTGCTAACTCCTCCTGGATAAGAACATGGCCGTTCATCTGATTAGTTCACTTGGCAAATGATTATATTTCCCCAGGAGGATCACATTCTGCCAAGGGAGGATGGCAAATTTTTGTATCATTGTGCTAGTTCGCATATATGGAATCCTAAAGACTTTAACTGACCACCATCATGAGAAACAAAGGAGGAAAGTGGAGGCAGGGCATAAAAGGATGCTGTGTTTGCTAATGGGACCTAAGCCCACAGAAGCTCCTTTCGTTTGCTCAGAGTTCACTTTACAGTGTTATCTGCGGTGCAGATAATAATTGAGTGCTGGGGAAGGACTACTTTATATCCGTCCTGGTAATCCACATCATGGATTTAGCTCTTCAAACACGGCTGAAAAACACAAAGAGTTCAGCTTTATCATCCAAAACGTGTGTCCAGTAAGAGTACAATGTGAGTCATAAATGTTAAGTTTTTAACGTATCACCTAGCTGGGTCAAAAGGAAAGAAATAAACATTTAAAGTTTTGTTTTTCTTTAAAAAAACCAAGGTCTCACTGTATCTCATTGTACAGCCTTGAGTGCTGATGCAGATTGAGCTGGACTTAGTCTTGTCACTTCCTGCCTCTGCCCTCAGAGGGCTTGAATAACAGACATACATACACCACTGCACCTTACCTAACGTCTGTATAGGTTTGATGCAATGTTAAATTTAACCCAGCACACCTAAATTTAAATTATTATTTCAGACTATATTGAATATTGATAATTTCTAATTGTATATGTTTTCTTTTATTCCTTTGAAACTCAGTATGCAATTTCTACTCACAGCAGTTCTCAATTTAGAATGGCCATTTTTAAAGCCAAAGAATCATACTGTAACTAAATGAATTATCAGAAATATAAGTTTTGTTTTGACTATCTATCTGTTTGTTTTGAGACAGAGTTTTACCAGGGAGCTCTGACTGGCCTGGAACTCACTATGTAGACCAGGCTGTCCTTGAACTTGAGTATTCATCTGCCTCTGCCTCCAGAGCACTGGAATTAAAGGTGTGGACCACAACTCTTTGTTTTGGATATCTAAGTATTTTTAAATTATCATTTATTCCTTAAATGTTCTTATAAAATTGGAAAGTAAGAATGTAATTCACATGGGACAACTTGCTACTATGTGGGAAACAGTAAGATCAACAATGAAAAATAGTATTTGTTAGGATTCTACATGCTTTGTGAAGGAGATTACTATAGTAATGTTGCTAAAAATGTAGGCCCAAGAATATGAGTATGTGAAGTCTGAATCTAGACTAACATAATTATTACTACTGTAACAGTAAGTGACCTATTTGTTTTCCACAGACACCCTTTTCCATTGTGTGAAACAGGACGAGTCCCCCTACCTCAGTAAACAGGTACATAGAAAACAGAAGGGTGAGTACCCAGAGGAGCTAGCAGACAATGCAGGTAGTTATAACAATTACTAGCTGCAGCTATCTTTAACCTAACTAGTCACTGTAAATACTGGAGTTATGCTGCTACTTTCGCAGTTTAAGGAATACATAAACATCATTTTACAGACTATATTATGCTTTGTAAAATAATGTTCATAAGTCATATAACTTGGTATATTTTTTCAGGACCTACATTGCAAAAGATGGTACACATGTTGCTATTTTAAATTTTAAAAACTGGCCACTATTCAATCACATAATGCTAATTAAGAGAAAATTGAGTTTTAGAAGTAAAAGGATTCCTGAAAATATACACTATTGTTGCTCAAAAGCAAATATGAACAATTCAATTGCTGTATTGTGGTAACTCAAACTTTACTTCAGACCTCTTCTACAAGATATGATCCACTATAGCATGACTTGTCAGAAGAACACCCATTTTATTCTTTACTCCAGAAAAGAAGGACACCATTGAGAAAAGTAACTACAGAGATATATGAAATGAAATGGTAATTTCGCATCAAAATTCCCTTACTTATGGATAATTTTAAATATCTGTGCTCTTTTTGTTAATACTTGAGCATTAATAGGGTTCCTCTTTGTAAGCTCCTGTTCCTTCTATTTTGCGCTCATTAAAAGTTCAGAGGATCAGGGCTTCGAAGCCGGAAGAACCCTATCTCCTCGAGTCCCTACCGGCATTCCCTCAGTCTTCACCGGCTGAAGTCCACTTGCCTGGTTGCTCCTTTTAAACCTCACAGCCCAATGTGCAACTGCTTCCTTCCAGGTTAGCAAACGTGTTAAACGGGAAAAATAAAATTTACTAACAATTGGTCATCATCACTATTTATTACATGTCACTAGTGAAGATATCATCATACATAGTTGTTTTATTTAATAGTGACTTTTAAGATAAAATGAACTGGGTAACTGGCATAAAAGATTTACTTATTTGAATATTCATTATTGCATAAAGTATCTGGTAACTAAAAATTTCAGATTTAAATAACAAATATTACTTACGTTCACAAGTGTCCCCTTTTTGCTGATAGCCTGCTTTGCAGATACATTTTCCAATGGGTACTAACCACTCTCCTTCTGCACTGCAATGCATCCTGGGTGAATTTTCTGCCTCTTCCTCGGCACTGCTGACACATGTCCCACGAACCTCAACTAAGGAGGAAAATTCTGAACCAGTCACTGTATCTGGAAAGACAGCTAAGTTCTCAATAATGGACCAGCACTTCTTGTAGTATACTTTGACAGAAACCAATGCTATGCAAGCCCCTACATCCTGAAAGGCAAGATAGAATCCCTTTTTGGACAAAGGTCCAATCTCTCTCACCTCAGTGTTCAGCTTCATCTTTCTTTCACCAAGGTCACCTTGTGTAAAACTTTCATCTGCAGCAATGGTGTCTATTTTTACGTAAAGGTTTTCTCTTATATTCCTGCCGGTGTCGTAGTCTGTTTCATAATAGTACAAATTAAAGGTTTCCTTGCACGTTCCCAGCACTCCGGGAAGACTATTACAATCCCTCAAGGTGAATTTCAATTCTACAAAAATCCTTTGTGCGTTGCCTTTAGAAATCCAGTTAGTCCGCAGCCAGTTGTTCTGGTTGGGCTCCATGACCTGGCACACCTGGTATGTTCTTATCGGAGTGTAGTTCTCATCCAAACCACTAATTTCTTCCCACTGTAAGTTTTTTAAAAAGGGGGAGGGGGTCCATTAGTCTTTCAGCAAAAATAAAAATAAAAACTGACATCGTATTTCCCCAATAATATGAAGAATAAGCCCAGTACCACAAGTATGGATTCCTGAAAGTCAGAGAGGGTAGGATCCCACTCTGCAGCATTTTAGGAACAGAGCATCATTTGTATGTGGACATACAATGGACATTTCATTGTTTCACATCTGCTGGGAGCGTCCTAACATCTCTTTTCATATGTAAGTTTGTAGTCTTTAGTGTGACTGCAATTTTAACAGGCTAAGGCTAATGATTCTTAAAATTACCCCTCAAAGTGTACAGATGCCGGTCAGAACTCCTGATAACTCAGTTGACATTTTAAGGGTTTGTTTTATCCTTAAACTCAAAGATGCCTACAAACATGTGGAACAAGATTCCAAAAATACTGGAATGTAAAAACATGAAACAATGTGTTGAAATTTATAATGTGGAATAGTTTGCAATCTTTTGAAAAAGAAACATTTCATAGAGCTACTTATTTTTCCAGCATCATATATAAAATTGTGCATAAAGCCATATATAATTATCAAGTAGTTTTGACAGTAAAATTCACCCTTAGAAACAAATTGTTTTAAGTAGCCAACCAAATATATATATGTCAAATTAGCAAGCTATGCATGAATTGTTTTAAAATGTCCATTTATCTTCTGATACAATATGTAGTACAAGTGAACTCATTTATACTACTTCACAAAAAAGGGGAGACAGATCAGCAACAAATTCAGAGATGATTGGATCATGTATATTACTTATTGCTCATAGCAAACAAGTTCCACATATCTAACAGCTTTAAAGGCTGCAGTAACAGCTCTTTATGTCCTCTCTTACTATTATTGCAATTTTCCCCAGCTCACAGTATGATATATTAATAATGAAACTGTCATCGACTTGTTCTGACTTTCCCAAATAGAAATGCCCGATGTAAAATATTGTGTATTTTAGATCGTAAGTCCTATAGCATCTGATAAACTATTAATTCAAAAAATGTAGATGGGAAAATATGATAATATACATTGGGTAATGATTTTCACTTGTAAAATCTAATCAAAGTATCAATTTATTTAAAACTACTGCATGTATTTTTAAAATCATTCTTATAAAATTAAAAGAACTGATGAATCGAAAAATACTGCAACTCAGAAATGTCTCATGAAAGAATTAGTCATGTTGTATTTACTACAAATTTATTATACCAGCCTAATATTACCAAATGTCCTCAAACAGCAAAAAAAAATGATTTTCATGTATGCTTCTTGGCACACATTTTTTCCCTGTATAACACTGTATATATTTTCCATTTATTTCTTGAGTTAGCTGTTTATATTCTATTTGTATGTAACTAAGGCAAATATCTCAGATTCCTCCACTGGTATATAGATTTTTGTCTCCTAAATGAACTGAAGTTATTAAAAAGAAGGAAAAACAGTTATGGTGTTTACCAAAAAGCAAGAGCTGCAAAGCTAAATGTGCCCTTCTGACCAGACTTCAGCTTGGAGAAATCAAGGCTGATTATTCTGAAAGACTAATCTGAAGAATTCACACATTTAATTTTAAGGGTAATTATGTCATTCCAGATATGAGAAATAAATTTTGTTACCCATGAAATAGATCTTTTTCAAGAAAGTCACGAAAGCAAATAGTCTCACTATTTGATATTTATGTCATTGTTTTTATTACACACTTTTTAAGACTGAAAGCATTTCACAAATGACACTATTGGGAGAGATGTCTCAATTCAGACAATGAATTTTATAAATACTATAAAGTATTTTTATAATGGTATAAAAATATTTTCTCATTACTCAGCAACAATATTGCTCTATGTAAAACCATATGAGCAAGTCTGTGTCATGCAAAGAAAATGCTGTGGACATATTTTCTTACACTAACTATTGATTCTGACATATATATATATGTAAGACTTTAACTTGAGATTCTCTGGACTGATGAAATGCCCATTTGAGTCCAAGATAACACTGACAGTCATAATTTATCATGTTGTGGATTACATGGATGAAGTACTGCAATCATTTATCAGTTTACTTCTCAGAGATAAAACCATCTTCTGTATCTATTTATTTTAATTGATGGATGGTAGAAAATGGGTTGCATCTGTCATTGGCAAGACTGGTTTTTTTTTTTATTTTAACCATGATTATCTTTTTACAATGTACATTTTCTAATGGAAACAATTTCACATATAAGGAAATACCACAGATTCAGTGGACTTTTAGATTGAATTTAGAAATGATTTGTCACTTTCACAGAATTTCTATGGCCATATAAAGATAACTACAATAAGATCTCAGAGAAAATTTCTGAAATTTTAATTTAACGAAAACTCTGAATACTTCAAACATGCTTAAAATGTCTCATTTTATTATTAAATGAGAAGTTCTCCAAGTGACTTCTGCTCATGTTATGTTGAGTCTATGATTTTGTTCTTGCACTTTCGTTCTCCTTGTAAAATCAGTTGAAAGTGTTTATATCTTCACTGATATTTAATGCCCCTTTAACCCCACATTTCCTCATGCATTAAAGATAAATTTAAGTTACAATGGATTTTTTTTCCTTTCTCAGAGTCCACTTACTTTATCAGAAATAAAATTTTGTCCTATCCCACCATCAGAAATGACACATAAAGATGATATCAAACTAAATTTGAGTAATATACCTTTCTGAATATATGAAAAAGGTAAAAAAAAATAGAAAACATTTAAGGTTCTACTCAGACTGGGACAGTCTTAGTTACTATTCAGTCACATTTACTGCAGCTGAATTTTGCTGTAAAATGGATATATTTCTGTCATCACTTTTGATCACTAACAGCAGATAGCACAACACAAATGTTAAGAATCTAAAATTTTGCAGCAAATCTTATGTCTCAATATTGTCCTACAGTTTCAGTTACCCTCTGGAGTCTACTTTGGGCAATGTTAGAACTATTTTTAAAAGATGAAAACAGGTTTCATACTGTTTTAAAGAATTACACAGTTTCTACCCAGTGATTATTACACAGGAGCATAAGGCAACTGCAGAGGCTTAAGTGAGTTTGTGAAAAGACTGTTCCCTGCAATTAGTTAGCATTTATAACCTGAATGCGCAGGCATGATTGATGCCACTCACAAGAAGAACTCAAAGACCATGGGTTTGGTTTAGTTTTTTTCCAATTCCCAGAGTTCTAAGTATACTTTCTATATTCTGAGAATTCAATATATCATGAGAAAACAAAACATTGAACAATATATTGAAGTTTTAAAGATTTTAAATGTATGCATGTGAATCGTTTTCCTAGGGGGAAGCTTTTGTTTCTTACTCTAAACAGATATGATCATATGGTATGAGAGATGTACCTACCCCACTGGGTGGAGAGGAAATCCATTCCAATTCTGTTTGTTGTGCTTTAGAGTCCAGTAATAGTACTGAAAAAGAAAGTTTTATTTCCAAATGTTACAAGAAAATTTTAAACACATCTCTAAATATTTTAAGATAAATCTAATTTTTATGAAATTATTACTTTATGACAACCCATTTATATAAATGAATGGTATAATGAATAGCCACATTGTATAAGCATATTACACTTTCTGGAGGGCAGAACATATTAAAATATCCATGCACTTGGTATCCTTCAATTAAAATATAAAAATAAATTTTCAGTGAAATATTAACATGAAAGTGGGCATAAAAAGCTAAAATCAGATGAAGTGATTGTGCAATAATAACATCATACAATGGAAGTCAGTAAGCTCTCCACATTTCACAACATATACCGACATGAACATAATAACATAGAATTCCTCACTACTTTTCAGCCAGGTTCTACTTTTTAATATTCTGCCAGCAATACTTTCTATCATCTCTTGACGATTGGAGTCTAATGTTTAAAGAAGAAAGAACTCGCAGCACTTTGCCATCTCCCAAAGTGAATTTAGAAAGCTAAATCCACGTTAAACAATGTTACCATGAGAAACAAGTCCCTGTTATCTGTAACTTGTGCTTTTAAGCTAGTCAAGCCTCAGCTTCCATATGTTTTTTTTTTTTTTTAAACTGGAAACATTTCAACATAGTAGCTATTCTGTAAACGGCTTAAACTCTAAACTGACTTCTACAAACAATTGTATTCCATCTTTAGACTATCAAAAAGCAAAATTAATATTTATGAAAAGTGTGATTAAAGTATTATTAGTATTAATGTAAAAATTCATTAAAATGGTATCTTTTATGACACATTATCCTTTCAATTGGAGATGTTGTTGCTTTAAGATAATTATTCTTATAAAATGCTTACTGATCAAACTGGTTTTAGAGTTACCAAGCTCTGGTGCTTTAAAACAATATACCTGACCCTAAAGCATTTTGACAAATGGTCTCTTGGTCCAGAAGTCATTGTGAATATTCTTTACATATGCTTAATATCAACCTGAGGAAAATGTTCACATTTTGACTCGAAAATATGTACTCACATAAACTTCTTAACATCATTTTCAGGTTCTAGTTTTAAAAGGTGTGTGTGTTTTGAAAGGTAAAGAAAACAGTGTAATGTTAAGAGAGCAAACAACTGACTATACGCTCAGTTCCTTTACAGAACTCAGTTATCCCCAGTAACTGGAAACAGGTAAGTACAAAGACATGAGGTTGCATTGCTTGGTTTTAATGTTTTTACGTTTAAGATTGTCAGGGGTAAAAATTGACTCCCTTTCAATTAAAAACACACGCCACTTGTAAAATTTCAATTTATGTTTTAACTTAGAATACCAGTAAGTCTTTGGCTTAATTACAAGAAAAGTAATTGTTAAAGGCTTTTTTTATTTTTTATTTTTTTATTTTTTTTTAAATCCTGACGAAGCGATGAAGCAAGCCCAAAGAAACAAATTGAAGCCACACAACTCTCTTTGGGAATTTATTGTGGGGGAGGGCGCTTCTCTACTGACAACACCCAGTGGATTTTAAACCTACGTGACCCTTTGGGGTTGATTTTAAGAATGAAATAAGCACTGCAATTACCCTTTTCTGCTGCGCCTTTACCCCTGGGCTACTTGGTGGCCAGCAAGTTAGCAGCGAAATTAGCAAATCAAGAAGCCGTGGAATGGTGGCCACGGAGCCGGTGATGCATTCGGCGGCTCTGGGGTGTTGAACGCAATCGCCACCGCGTGCTTCTTCCCTCTGGGCTCAGGACACCGAGTCTGCCTCGCCCTGCTCCGGGAGAAGGCACAGGGCAGCTGGCCGCTACGAGGGGTCCGGGGCCGAGGCTCAGCGACCAGCCGCTCGCCTCCAGGGCTGCCCGAGCGAGCGAGCATCGGGGCGGGGCGGGGCGGGGCGGGGCAGCCAGACGGCCGCGCCCGCCAACCTAGCGTCCATTACACTTCCAGACCCGGGACTCCAGGGAGCCGGTGGCGCCCAGCTCGGGCACGAGTCGTGAGGAACAGACGGGCTTTCGGGAAGCGCCTCCTCTGAGGGCGCGGCGGCGGTTGTACTGTCGGAGGAAAAGCAGCCGCCGCAATTAGCTCTGCTCTCCCCAGCCCCACTCCTGCCGGCGTTAGGAAAGCCGGGAAGGGGACTCGGGCGGCCGGCCCCCACCCCAGCCGCCCTAGAAGCCGCGCACCTGCTCGGGGCGCTGCTGGCCGTGCGCCTTAGGTGCGGCGATGCCGCGGGCCACCTCCGGGTAGCAGCGCTCCGGGAACGCCATCGCCTGATTGCGCCTGAGCGCCCCGAGCGTCGCCACCGAGAAGATGGGCGCGTTCCCCTCCACCTGCCTCTTAAACATCTCCTCTGCATCTAAAGAACTCGGGCTTGGAGCATCAGAACCCTCTCCACGTAGCACCGGAGGAGGAGAGCGAGCCAGGCCTGCTGGCTGCAAGCACCTCTCCCCCTAGTGATGCAGTTATTTATAGCTCAAACTCCTGCTGGAGTCTGCCAGAGCTCGCGCGCGGCGCTTCGCTGTGCGGGGCAAACTTTTCCTTAGATCCCGCTATTCCAGAGGAATCGGGACAAGGTGGCAGGGTGACTCTTTCTGATCGCCAAAGTCAAGAGGCTCGAAATGTGCGTTTGGTGGGTGGGTGGGTGGGTGTCTCTAGCAGACGCAGGTCCACCTGCAGACACAACCATCAGCTCAGAGACACGTTTTTCTCTGAATGGATTCAGCGTCAACACAGACTGCAGATGTGCAAAGTGAGGTCAGAAGGTCAGCCTGTTCCAAAGTAGGATACTGCACCGGGTTGGGGGATGTTGAATGGACGGAGAAGGATGGGCGAAGAGAATAAAGAAAAGCTCCGTGAAATCCTAAGTTTTAGAAATAGAAGAGGCGAAGACCAATACGCTCCCTCCCTTTAGTATACTACCATGACCTAAATCTAACAGACCTCTCTCCCTTTACAGCTCTGAACAGGCTCCTAAAGTATCTGAAAATCAACATTAAATACGCAGGTTGTCAGATCGGGTACCGGTATTGTGACACCGCTTAGCAGCAAAACACTTCCTTTGACACGATTTATTTTTCCCCAGCTCCAACTACAGGCACCGAAAGGTATTTTACCTTTTGCCAGTGGTTCAAAGGAGACGCAGGGAAAAATACCCACGTACAGGCGTATCCTGTGGTCAAAAGAAACCTCCCCTCCTGTACCAAAACTGGTCACCGGAGGCCAGGGCTTTCGCCAAGGCTGGCCCTTCCTTCGGATTCTCGGAGTACCGGACCTGGGCCAAGTGACTGGAGACTTCTCACTCGGTGGCCTCTCGTGGCAGGCTGCCGGCTGCGGCCAGCCCTCCCGGCGGCAGGTCGAGCCCGGGCCCCGCGCGTGCTGCCTCCCCTCGCGGCCGCATTGTTTCGCGCGGCAGCCG
>CABHPQ010157812.1:0-23941 GCA_902168405.1 Peromyscus aztecus | reverse complement strand
CTGAAGGCAGGAGGCAGAGAAAGAGACTGGGCCTGGGGTGGGCTTTTGAAACTTCAGATCCTGTTCCCAGTGACACACCCCCTCCAACAAGCTCACACCTCCTAAGCCTTCCCAAATAATTCTACCAGCTAGGGACCCAACAGGAGCCTATGGGGGCCATTCTCATTCAAACCACAGCAGTCCCTGTAACAAATACTTCCGAATATTAACTGCTATGATTAAGGGACTCCTGTGCTTTGGACCCATGGCAGGGGAGCACTTCATAGTGGGGGTGCTTGGGGGAGACAGAGCTGATGACTTTGTGGCCAGTAAGAAAGTGTGACAAGAGAAAGGGGTTGAGATTCCGCCATCCCTTTAAGGGTACATACCAAGATCTTCCACTAGATCATACCTTTAAAAATTTCCAATCTGCAGGGCCAGAATCCACCATGCTGCGCCAAAGGCAGAGAAGGGAGTTGTACAGAAAGGCCCGGGTTCTTCCTGCTGGGGTTGGAAGAGAAGAAGGATCAGAGGAGGAGGGCTTTAGCTAGGGAAGTCTATCTTTGGGGTGCCTGTACTATTCTTGTCCATCCTTCTGCAGTATCATTTGAGGAATCGATCGTCCAGGACCCTTAGGCGTCCTCTGGCAGAAGCAATTTAAACTACCCATTAAGATGACAAGCATAGGACCCCACCCCCTAGCCCCAGGAAGACAGTGTGTGAGGAGCTCTGTGATAGGGACCTTGGACAGTTTACCAAAAGGTGTCTTTGAGAGGCAAGGCCTAGGGATTTGTCCTATTTACATCTAGTCTTGTCTTCCTTTCACTTTTTGCCAAGTCCTAGGTCCAGATAATGTCCATTTGATCTGCTTAGAGGCAGGAGCAGAACAAGGGTTGATATTACACAATCCTTTACAAACACTGCAGGGGCAGCAGTTAACCGTAGCCCACCTTGTGGGACCCTCGTACACTGGCCATATCTGCCAGTCATTTACAGTTTAGGAAGCAGTGTGTCAAATTTCACACAGACTACACTACTTCTGTCTTAAGTTTTTGTTGTGTTGTGATTTCTGTGGCTTTTGCTTTCTCTGTACCGGTTTCCTGCAGTGGGAAGATGACTTGGGTTTTGTGACGGAGCATGATGATACCAGGTCGTTTTGCTCAGTAATGTTAGCCTAAAGTTGTAGGGTCTGCCATGTTTTTGTTCGGCCTTTAAAACTGTCGGCCATAGGCACATGGTTTTAAACGTCCGTGTGGCACCGAGTCCTGGTGCTTTCCCTGTCCGCTCCACTGGAAGCACAAGGAGGAAAAGTAGCATATCAGCACTCTTTGGTCACACCCAGGACCGCTCAGAGCGGCATATAAGACTTTACATCTGTAGAGCTTCATAAAGTGACATGAATTGAACAGTAAAGTGACTGACCCCGACCGAACCTGTGTCACAGTAGGCTGGGTCAAATGCTAAAACAGAAGAGGCGGCTTGATACACAGTACACGCCTGCTGTGGATTAATTGGTGACTATTATTCTGAACCCTAACTGGCCTTTGTATCCAAGGATCCAGGAGGTCCCTTGTGGACCGAGAAAGGCCTTGTTGTTTGGTGGTAAATAAAGTGCCCTGGTGCCTTCTGGGTCATGATGACTTCAGGAAGCCACAGCATTGTTTTCTTAGTGCAGTTTTGCTTTTTCCTGAAGTTTTAGCGTTGTTCTTAATTATGTATTTCCCTTTAATGCAGAGGCAGATGTATAGGGTGAAAGTTTCCTGTGCCCTGTATGTAAACACTGTTTCCTACATTAAAAATGAGAAGCGTTTGGAGGGCCACCCTTCACTGCTGCTTCTGGCTGATGTGGGCTCTGAGCTGTCTGGATGACAGGGTTCGTTGGTTGTAGATGGTGTTCACATTGGGTTCCAGAGCCTGGGGAGCTGTACACTGGAACATCCCCATGCCTGGCCTCCTGCAGCTGGGGAAGTAGCTGCTCCTGATCTCATCTACTCCGTCACATCCAAGTCGGGGTGTACGGGCTTGTTGAAAATGCATGAAGAAAGCGCATTGCATTATACATTGGGTCTCCCTTAATGGCAGAGTCTAGGAACAGTCTTCAGGGGTCTCCAAGGTCCTGTCTGCCTGTCTACACGTTGGCTTTGTTTCTAGGGTCCTCATGGGAGCAGAAGGGTTGCTGGCAGCATCTGTCTTGTGCCTGCTTTGATGTAGGGTTCAGAACCAAGAGCCAGGGCTCTGCCCTGACGGCAGAGTCAGCTTTTTAGAGGTCTCTCTCTGTAGCCATTCACTCTACTTGTGCGCTCTAGAGATTGGCCAGCTCAGGCCATGGGTTCCCTAGCCTCAGAGAGGATGAGGACAAAATGATTCTTTTGAGGAAACCAAAGGAGAGAGGATTGCCAGATTTAAAAAACAAAACAACAACAAAAACCCTCCCATCTTCCATAGAGGGATCATTCCGGGTGTGAGGGAATTCCCTTTTGGATAGGACTATGTTGGGAGGGTAAACACACGACCTAGTTGTTCTCTCTCTTCGTGACACTGTGTCAGGGAATGAAAGACTTACAAGGAGCATCTAGAAATAGCCAATCCCAGGACGTGCACAGCTTCTGGTCTCCCCCCTTTTTTCTCCACTGTGAGCTCTCTGCCCTGGAAGCAGCTCAGGGCCATTTCTGTATTGTCAAAATGGTATTGAGCAGGCACATCAAATTAAAAACTTTTGGGATCACTCACCAAAATGGTTTCCTGTACAATACTCCCCCGAGGGGGCATTACAGTAGTTATACATCCATTTCATTGATTATTGTTTTTATTAAAAGAAAAAAAAAAAAAAACTTCAACCGAGAGAGGAAGTGTAGCCAGCTGCCTGACTAGTAGAGAAGATGGGAGATGATATTTTGATTACATTAATCCGTATCCTGTTCATTCAGTTTGCTTCTGTCACTGCTGCTGGTGAAGTTACTAATGTGAACTAATTACATTTGCTCTGAAAAGCCAGAATTTTTAATGCATCTCAGCAAGAAAGGTTAATATTATCAATTTAACAGCATGAATGAAGCATTGTGTGTATTGAACTTGAACTGTCCTAAAAGCTTGGATAATAAAAACTCAGTCTCTCTGAAAACTCACTGGATAAACAGTATGGCTGAGATCTGGGCAATGTGTTCGTCTTGTCTTTAAGTTTTAGGGAGATGGTAAGGGTTAGTATTGGATTCAAGAGGGCTGCGAATGCCTTCCTGATCGATGGAGGTATTTTAAAGAGAAGAGCAGCCCACCCCACCCTCAGATGCTAACAGTCCTGTTTTCAAAAGAATCTGTGCAACTTACAGCGGAGATGCTTTAGAAGTTAGTCATTTCTCTGGCACAGACCCAGTTCCTGAAGACAGTGTTTTGGAAAGTGGAGTGTTCTGGGAGGGGCAGCTCATCTCCAGGGACTCCAGTTGCCCTGTCCTCTTGTCCTTGCACATGGTACTTCAATGGTCCCTGATGTTTAATTATTTCCTGCTTTCATGTGACTCACGCAGCAGTAAACAGTGGGAATGGGAACAGGCTGCAGTTGCCCTGCAGTTGGGAACCACAGTGTGGTATTCTCTATTATGCACTGAGCAGGGTGCTGAAGTGTGTGACCAGTGACGTTTCGGTGGCCAGTTGGCTCCTCTCTGTCTTTCAGTGTGGAGATTAGGAACTGACAGAGGGTTTGGAACTTTGCATGCATTCTGCCTGGGACAGCGTGTCTCTTGCCTGAGAGTAGAGGAGTAAGTTGATAGGAGATTCCTGGGTGGGATCCATCCAAAAGGGTGGGCTGAGTCACAGCACTCTGTTTGAAATATGATAAATAGATCACGTGGGGTCCTTGGCCTGAAAA
The DNA here is from genome assembly GCA_902168405.1 of Peromyscus aztecus. NCBI lineage: Eukaryota > Metazoa > Chordata > Mammalia > Rodentia > Cricetidae > Peromyscus > Peromyscus aztecus. Next base: position 20,100 of record CABHPQ010157812.1, on the reverse strand, counting down.
GGTCTTGTGCTGTTGCTGCTCTTAAATGGTATTGAGCGGGAACATCAAATTTAAAACTCTCAAGGTCATCTAAGATTGGGATTTTTCAAAAAATAAGTATTTAGTTTTTAAAAGTTGCCTCCCCCCCCTTTTTTTTCCCCACGCCTTATTTTAGAATGAAGAAAAGTAGGTTTTAGAATGACTTTTTCTCCCCCCACCCCCACCCCATCATGTATTTTTAAACGGACCAGCCTCTGGAGCTCTAGGAGGCTGAAGTGGGCAGAGGGCAGGAACAGACTTTGAGGAGGTATGGGTGGGAGGGAGTTAGAAAGTTCCTTGGCCTTCTACAGCCTGCTTTCTCGTACTCAGTGTTTCAAGTCAGCACTTAAGGCTTGTATCACTGACCTCTGTTGACAGGGAAAGACCAGCTCCTGCCTCTGACGTCTGTCATAAGAGGACCAGATTTCCTGTCCTCTGTGGAATTCCTGCCCCCTTGTTTATGAAGACCTGTCATTCCCATTTGGATGATGATCCACACAGTTGTCACAGTGCTTGGTCATGCTCTTGTGTATGGAACAAAATCCCATGACAGTTGGTCAGTTTGTATCTAAATGTGTCAGGGAGTCCTACAATGGAAGGAATTACGGAAGCAGTAAGGCAGTTCCTTCATTTGGGTAACACAGTTGTCCCACAGTTTGGGCCCTCTATAAGGCTCAGAGAATACCCAGCTGATGGAGATCTCCAGATTGAGTAGGCGGAGTCAGAGTGACCAGTGAATCTGGTATTCTGTTCAGATCTATGCAAATTGAGCTTGCTGGCTGGAGGGGGTGTGAGCACCCCTCTGTGCTGACAGATGCCATGAGGGTTGGACCTGGTAAAATTCCTTACAAGGTCTCTTCAGGAATGAGGGAGTTGGCAGATTGACCCACAGAATTTTAGTCTTGAGATGTGTACTGTTAGACAGCTGTGTTCATCACTACCTCGTAAGACATTGTTGTCTTTCACTTCTTTCCTTTCAGGATTTGTGTGGACAAACCCTGTTTTCACAATCAAATGAGTTTACCCATTAAGGTTATGAAAGCCCACAGTAACTGGAAATTCACCTTTGTACATCGCACCTAGCGGTCAACATTTTTTTGAATCTCACCTCACAGTATGCTGTCACTTCCCCATCAACCTCACCCTGTTGAGTATGTGTAACGAACCCCAGTTTGTAGTAAAGACTTACCCCAGAGCTTTTGCTGAAGATTTCTCAGCCTCTATCTACAGAGTCACAGAGAAGTGAAGGGAAAAAAGGACCAAACCTGAAAGTACATTTCCCCACTTAACAGATAATAGTTTAGGCCGGGCGGTGGTGGAGCAAGCCTTTAATCCCAGTACTCAGGAGGCAGAGGCAGGTGGATCTCTGTGGTTGAGGCCAGCCTAGGCTACCGAGTGAGTTCCAGGACATGATCCAAAGCTATACAGAGAAACCCTGTCTCAAAAAACCAAAAAAGAAAAGAAAAAAAGAAATAAAAGAAAAAAAAGATATTCTAGTTTATGTTATTTGAAAACAATAGTTGTAACTTGGAGCGTGGGCTTGACATGTGCACTGTTTATGCTGTGGCTCTGCCATTGGTCAGTGGGGGTTGCGCTCTTTGTGGGTCTCAAAAGTTGACCTCAGTTAATGATTTACTCACAACTATGTAGAACATCCGGGACAATGGTGGCAGCTGATGGACACCTGAGGTTTGTGATGTGATGACCCACAGGCCGCCTTCCCTGGTGCCCTGGTCACGGTCTGATCTAAGGGACTCAGTTGCTTGCAGCCTTACAGTCACTCTGATGCGCACATCAATTTTTTTTTTCCATCATTTTCTTTAAAACAATACTTTGGCAATTTTTCGTAGCCAAAACTTAGCTGAGTATTTATTCTAAACAGAATGGTAAATGATTAGACATTATGTTTTCTGGTGCCAAATAGAAGAGCCTCGGTGGCTAATGGAACCGACTAACTAAAATTGTTGTCTTTTGAGTTCGCATCATACACATGATGTTTGTATGAAATAGAAGATAGTCTGTGAAAAATGATACTCTTGCTGAAAGAAAATAGTAACCTTAGAACAAGAACTCTAAGCGGCCCACAAAGAAGTGCTGCAACTGTGCTGGACTCTGCCTTAGGGTTCCCCTCAGCTCTGTCCTGTGATGAAGGACAGGGTTTCATGTCTGCAAGTACCATGAAGAATTCTGGATGAGGAAGACAGTTCAAGCCTGAGTATTTTTTACTGCAAACAATTTTGACTCATATTATTTACTTAAGAAAATAAAAAAAAAAAATTAAGGCCAAAGCTTTGGGTTAGTAACCTTGGTGTTGTAAAATACCTTAGCATTCCTGCCTTTGTTTTGCTTGGCATGTGGTTTTGCCCCAATTTACACACCTGTGTGTGCACATGATCGATTCACCCCTGCACTCAAGGGCTTATTAATGCCTCTTTGCAATCTTGGAGAATGTCATAGCCATGGTTAATAAGATGATGAATGGGACCAAGAGGAAAAGCAAGCTAGAGAAGCATTTAACAGGTTGAGGCTCTGAATCGTTTGAGAAGTAAAAAAATAAAAATAAAAATAAAAAATACACAGGAAACCCAAACCAAGGTAAACTAGGGCATGCCCACTGAAACCTGAGGTTCAGAATTTGTGGTAGCCTTGCTGACAAGCTACAGTAGAAGCTGGAAGGGTTCTGTGGTTAGTTATGTGTGACATAGAAATCGATGTCTGAGAGTGGGATTTCAGCTTTGGAGGACAGAAGTTCAGCAAAGGGAGTTGTTAGATATAATTAAGATGTGGCTTGCTGGGTCTGTAGGGTAAAGCTTTGGTAAAGACTTGCCCACTTTGAAGGCAGGAAGAAGATGGCTGGTAAAATGTGTGCAGTGGAGGCTCACAGTAGGGCTGCTCATGAAAGGCATGAGTCCACCCTGTTTAAACATGGGAGTGACTTTCTTTCAGGGTGGAATACATTGCTTCCCGTGTGGACTCCTGGACCATTCAGTCCTGCAACCTGGTTTTTTAGCAAGCAGCAAGAAGCTCTGTATGTCTTTTTCCCAGGAATGCAGAGGGCCACGTTGAAAAGCAGTAGTCTGAGCAAAACTGCTCTTTCCCCAGAATTAGTTGCATAGACTTTGGGAGTGTGGAAGAGCAAAGGGGTGCAGGTGTACCTGGCCTTCTGGTCCTGTGTTTCTTCATCCTTAGAGGATAGCTGAAGGTTGCAGATTTTCTCAGGAGAAATGGGAGGAATCATCATCAAGAAATAAAATCGGGGGCAGAAGAGATGGTTCAGAGGGTACCGGCGCTTGCCACCAAGCACCCAAGGAAACATGTTTATGTCAACCATGATTTCATAATAAATAGGTTATTTTTAGTTTTTTTTTAACTCCTCTTCTGCCAATGACTAGCTATGTTCTAGCTCTTGAAAACAGCCCAAAGTAGATGGATTTATTTTTTAAAAGAGAACTTTAAGAAAATCATTTGTTTTTGATGAGATTTAGAAATGCAAACATAAGAAAACATGTTTCCATGACACTGATATGTCATCAGGTTATTACCGTGTACTTTTGAGGTCACTGGAATTATCTTGTCCTTTAGAGTAGGGCTGGGTTGATGATTCATGTCCTTTCATTGATGCTTTCATTATATAAATACACACCAAATGCCCACTGGGCTCTGTGGAATCGATGTGTGTCCTCATGTGTATGCAAGGGGCATAGTAAAGAATCTGCCAACATGACAGCTCCATTGTTAGGGTGAAGTTTCTTTGGTGGGTTTTTTTGGGGGGAGGGGGAATGGTAACAGAGAGAAAATACCCAGAGTGATCTGGAAGAATCCAGAGCAGAGAGAGAGAGAGAGAGAGAGAGAGAAAGACCAGACATGGCCAGGGCTCTCTGCTAGAGTGAGAGCGAGCCCGAGCAATGGTCTCCGTGAGCTAGCGGGAGGAGAAAAGTTTGCCGTTGGACAGAGAATGGAGAGGTATCTAGAAGGAGGGAAGGCTGGGAGATGAGAAGGGCCAGGGTTCTGCCAGTGTTGGGGCTCTGAGATGCATAACAAATCCTTGTGAGTAGGAATTGGGGGGAGCCTGGAGGGCTTTGATATGAAAACACAGGTATATGTCAATGGGTCAATGGGAGTCTCTTCTGCCAAAGGCCTCTGCCAGTCCCTTCTGCCAGAGGCAAGGAAATGACTCCTTTTGAGGACAGAAAACCCATTTTTCACAAGTTCTTGAAGAAGGCTGGCTTTTGTCTAACTGCCAGAAATCCTTCTGTAGTCCGTCCGGCTTGGCCTCATTTCTAGGCAGCCTAACATCATGGGGTAATGTTAGGAGACGTCCTAAACCAGCCACACATTAACAGAACACTGCTATGGGCATGGTGCTTTAAGACCCAGAGGGAAAGGAAATGTGTGCAGAGGACCTGTGATGGGAAGGAGCAGCTCAGGCCGCACAGAATCCCAGAAGCCACAGTGAGGGTTGGCCACCACATGAACTACAGGGAGGTGGCCAATTAGAAAGCTGTTGGAGTAGGCAAGGCGGAGGGTGAAGCTTAACATGGATCCGTGATGGAGAGAGCCGGATGACTGGCTGAAGGCAGGTGGAGTTAAACAGGCCTGTAAGAGGTGAGCAAGGTGTCATGGGTAATGTCCAGGTTCTGAGTGCGTGTGATGCCTGGGTCACTGCCCAGTCCTTAAGTAAGACGGAGGAATCAGATAGTGAGTGAGGAGGGCAAGCATGCATTTGATTGTTGAGGCACCTTGGAGTCAAGCAAACGTTGGTGTTCAGAGCGGGCTGGTCTTGGTGATGGTGTGTGAAAGCAGAGGAGAAGACAGTGCCTTGGGTGGAGCTGGAAGGAGGGCCGTCATGTAATGGCTGGGGAGAGGAGAGGAGGCACTCAGAGGGCCAGCAGAAGAGAAATGAAGACCTCCACAGGATGACTTCGAGGGCCAAACCTGAGAGCCTGGTGGGTGGAGTGATGGGGACAGAAGTGGCATGGAAGAGGATGGGGAGGTGCGCAGCTGTAGGACGGAAGGCAGGCAGGCAGGCATGGCTGAGCCTGGGAGTGTGCAGAGGCCCAGAGTGCAGCTCTTTTTTTTGTTTTTAGAGACTGGAGGAAACATCCAGGGAGGATTCAGACCCCAGGATAGACCAAAGCACAGAGACAGCAATTAGCTTGGACTAAGAGAAAGGATGGATAGTCCTTTAAAGACCATAGCATTGTAACCTGCTTTTTAAAAAATGGGGAGGGGGCATTTTCTATGAACTAGGTGTGCATTTTTCTCGTTCTGTGAGTAGAAGCCACCGGTCTCTTCATTTTGTGGACGAAGCCACAGGAAATCTGCTGGGGAAGGAACCCAGGCACTCAGAGTTGGACCCCCAGATGCTCTCTGCATGCACTGTCTCTGCTAGCTGTGCTGGTATTGAATAATTGGCCTGTACTGTGGCCGGTAGGCCTGAGAGGAACGTCTCATGATTTGTTTAGCACAATAATAGCTAACGTGAACTTAATGCTTTAGAGCAGTGGTTCTCAATTTTCCTAATGCTCCGATCCTTTAGTACAGTTCCTCATGTTGTGGTGACCCAACCATAATACTGGTTTTGTTTCTACTTCATAACTATAATTTTGCTACTGTTAGGAATTGTAATGTAGATATCTGTGTTTTCCGATAGTCTTAGGCGACCCCTGCGACCCCTGTGAAAGGACCATTCGACTCCCGAAGGGGCCGTGACCCACAGGTTGAAAGCCACTGCTTTGGAAAGGGTGGCTACGTTTATTTTAGTAGTTCTCTTTTCTAGTAATATTAACCTAGTGTAGGAGGTTGAAGTTAAATGCTCTTCCAGTAAAGCAGCCGTGTCCGTATTGATTTGTTTGAGTAAGCTTTCTGCAAGAATTTCTACCTAAATCACATGAGTTCATTTGTGAGTCACACTCTGTCACTAGCCGCTCTTCATTGGAGCTGAGGGCTTGTCAGTGTGGCCCCATGGGAGGTGATCCGTCTAGTGGGTCCTTTGGTTCCCCTGTGGCCGCTGAATGCTAGGCGGGGAGGCAGGGAGGTTGCCGAGTCAGGGCTTCCACATGTCAGAGCCCCTTTTCCTGGGTTCCTTCTACCAGCTTTCTTTCTGCTCACTAGAAACGAGGAAGGGCGTGGGAACTGGCTTAGGCAAGTCCTGGTGGTCGAGAGGAGTCTACTGCTGGTATTGTGGTGTCCTGAGAATTAAGTTGGCATCCACACTCTTTGGAGAGTTGTAGGTGCTATAGAAAGATGGTAGACTGAAACTACCGGCTGTGTTACTCAAATTCACCTGTGAGGAACCTTTTCCTGTTCTGATTCTTAGAACTGCTCTAAGATCTGTAGGCCTGTCAACAGGCTGTTCTCGGGATTTGGAGGAAGCCAGAACTCTCTTGAATTGCCGTGGAGAGTATAAAATGGTTCAGCCTTCACGGAAGGCAAATTGGCACAGTCTGCCAGTTACAATTGTATATAACCTTCCATGGGGAAGTTCTACTTCAGATTTATCTTAGAAATACACCTGCTTGGGTATGGATTGCAGGTGTGTTTGTGGTAGTTAACAGGTTGGAAACAGCTCACTTGTCCTTCAGAGGGGGACTGGTTAACGATGAAGATACATGCATGAAATGGGATGTATACTGCATTTCAGCAAGGCCTAAGGACACCCTGGTCATGGTGTGAATAGATACTGAGGATCCAGGATGTTAAGCAGAAAAGGCAGAGTGTACCTTGTAAAGTTGAAGAAGAAGAAGCAAGACTGTTTGCATTTGGTTATATTGTGTACACTGATATTAACAGGGAAGCCAAGAAACTGGTAGACACTGTGTGACACATGAAGTAGGTGGGGAACAGACTCGATGGGAGCAAGGATGAGGCTTCATGCTCAGCTTTGCATTATTTTTCTCTTAAAGCTGTACTTATGTAGTTAGTAAACGGAGCTGCTGTGCTATGTCCTGGTGAGGCATGGGGGCTGTGGAATGTCCCAATAGGTTGGTACAAGACATTGTTCTTCCAGCAAGCTGGATGCAAAAGCGGAGGTTGAGAACACACTACTTTCTTTTTTATTGAGGGTGTTTCTCCTGTCCAAGTACTAACCAGGCCTGGCCCTGCTCAGCTCCCCAGATCAGATGGGATCAGTCACATACAGGGCGGTATGACTATAGTAGACTGGAGAGTGTTTCTCAAAGCCCCTGTTAGCCTGGCTCTACCTCATGGTCCATCTCACAGCCCTGCATCTTTCTGTGTAGAGGGGAAAGAACATTTCCAGACTGTGTAGCTTTCCTGTTTCCTTGTCAGTCATAGGTCCAAGAATTAAATATGCCCTTGGGGCTTTAAAAGAACTTGCCACTTTTGGTTGTTGAGTATTACTTATAATTTGAGAGCAGAGGCCCATAGGTGCATATGGTGAGGAATTCCAGGGCCTCAGTGAGTGTGTCTTGCTAATTATTTCTTTGAACCTGTTTTGGCACTTGAATGTTGTCTCCCCCCACCACCTTCACTAATTAGGGTTGGCCAAGAAACTCTTTGAACATTGAGTTGGTGCTGTGTTATCCCCCCCCCATCTTTTGAGTCAAATCTGTGCTTTCTGGAAGGACAAACTTGTAATTCACTATATGTGTGGATCATTATCCTTAATTCAAAATAATCATTTATTAAACTCCCTTAACACCAGATGTTCAAGAGCTGGCGTAAATTTAGTGTCATAGAAATTGAAGGCAGTGATGTCAACAGTTTCTTCTTCACAGTATATACCTATCGGTTTCTGTTTATGTATTTAAGATGTATATATAAGATTTAATATCTTATTGACAGTTTAGACATTGAATGTCCCCTGGAAGTCAGTGGAAGAAAGGCTGTCCCTTTTGATGCTCTTGAGAGTTGGTAGGTCCTTCAGGAGGTATGGTCTAGGGAAGGTATTCAGGTCTTTGGGCCTTTGCCCTCCAAGGGGATTATGGGACCCTAGGCCTTCCTCTTTTGTTTCCTGATTTGTGAGGTGAGCAGTTTTACCTCTTTCTTTGAATTTATTCAAATTCAAAGATGTCCTCTTGCCTCAGCCTCCTATGGGCTGAGATTATAGGTGTGTAATCTCATGACAAAGGCCACCTTGACTGGTGTTAATCTCTAGTTTTGATTTGCCTTTTGCTATTGCGGAATGATCCTTCTACAACAGAAACTCTCCTTCCTTGATTATGCTTCCACACATACCATTCTGGTAGCCTCAACTACTAAGTGTAATTGTCGGCAAGAATGTGCAAAATGAAAAGATGGGAGCCAGTTATCCTTTCTTTATTCTCATGGTAAGATGGGAGGATTCTCCTATCTGCTACAAGTCCTGTGAGCAGCTCTTAATGTGTGTGCTTGCCATTTCCATCATTTGACTGGCTTTAAACTCCTGATCCTCCCGGCCGACCTCCCAAGTGTACCACACGCCCAGTTTACAGTTGTGTCTTAAACATTTGTATTGCTGCTGGCTCTTGGTGACACAGGGTGCTTTGGGTCACTCTGACATTTAATCAAGTTGAACAGCTGGCTCTTAGAGCATGCTTAGCAGCTAACCTGAGAGCTACATACCTAGTCACCCAAGCAAGAGATCTCGTCAGGATTCATTGATTAATTTCTTAAGACCTCTTGTCTATTTTATTTTGCCTTTAATTTTCATTTTTCTCTAAGAGTTCATTTAGCCGATGTGGCCTCGCTCGTTATTTAATAATGAACAGTTACACGTTGTTTGTATGTTTTTGTAATTAGAATATGATCACAATCGCCTACCAGATGAGCTGACATTGTAATGACATGAAGTCAGTAACAATTACGCCTAACAGGAAAATTAATTATGTAATCCTATCATCCCATATTTTTGTCTAAGAGATTAGATTTGGCTGCTACTAGCAGGCTGCCTGGGTGGGCACAGCATGGTGTAGCACCTCTTACTTGTGGCAGAAGCAGCTAACAAGGGTGCTGATTCTGTCATCTGGGGGCATCTGTGATCACTTTATATGTATTTTTTTAGCTCTTGATTTTCTGTGGGGGGCAGAGGCATTCTAACTGGCTATTTTATATCTTAATTTCTCAGTGAATAAAAGGATATATTCACTTCTAGTCTCAGAGGAGCCATCCTTTGTCTTCTCCTTTCCTTCCCTAGAAGACACACGAAGCTCAGTCTGTATTGTTGATAGACAGCAATACCATCTTGACACAGGTCTGTGCATTCTTACATCTTGGATCCAAGGAACTCATCCATTTCTCTTCTGGTGCACAACAGTAACAGTAGCAGTGAAGTCCAAGGTACAGGCAGGGACTGAAGGAGGAGCAGAGCACCGCCTGGCTGTGCGTCCTGGAGTCCTGGTCTGTGTAGGCTCTTCTGTTGCCCTGCCTGCCTCCTTGTACCTAAGGCTTTGGAAATCACAGACAAGGCAACTGGCTTCCTTAGACAGGTACACCAGGCCTGGGAGGAGTCCTCGGATGATCTAGAAAACTTCTCATTCATTAGGTGCAGAGCTAATGCTCTGAGACATTTTGAAATTGGTCCAAGGGCAGAGCTGGGGCCACAACACAGTGCTCTGATCCTGTGGTATTCTGGCTGTTAGATGTTTGATTTTATTTTGTTCTGTTTAAGAAGTAAAATTTGATAAGCATAAAGGGATAACATTGTATTGCTCCAACCTCACAAATCTGGAGAAAGAAATACAGCCAAGTCCTAATTCCATTGCTGAGAGCACTGGGGGACATATTCTTCTGGATTTTAAAAGCACATTAAAATGTATTTTCAGAAAGCATATAGTTCAGTCTTCAAGTTTTATGTTTATTTCCTGGCATTTTTAAAGCCTTTCAGTGCCATGAACTCCTTATTAACCTTATTTTTAATGATTTGTAAAGTTGTGTGGGATGAAGATTCCATTGTATTTAATCCACTCAGTCTGTGTGCTTGGGCATTGGCATCATTTTTCCATAACTGTAAGATGGTGGCAACATTGTTGTACCTAAATCTTTATTTTAAATTATTTTTGTGGACTTTTTATTTGTTTCACATCCAAATTCTTATTTTTATCCCTTCAAACTAGGTTTGTGAGTGGGGGAAAAAAAAATGAAGGCTCTTTCCCCATGCACCCCACTTGCAGTTTATTCTCTGACTAGTGCCTCTAAATGCACTTGAGAGGTGTTGCACTGGCTCTGTGAGAAGTTCCCCATGAATAAGATAAATTAAGGGAGTCATTCAGACACATGCTTCAGGTTCAGTGGGCTTCCAAGCTCTGCCCTCTCCCCAAGCCGGTGTTCTGCATAAAACTCACAGTTTTATGTATATACTCCTGACTATTTGTCGTCTGCATTTATTGTGTCCGTCCGTGGCTTCCGTGTTTATTTACGTGAGAATTTCACTGGCTCTGTGCTTTTAGATTTAACCTGAGGAATTGTACACAGTGTTGGTTCTTTGGGTACTGAGCTGAGGAGCCCCAAGCCCATTTAGATGACTGCTCAGTGATGTCTCAGTAATTGCTTTCTGTGGGCATCCCCTCCCCATGTCAGTCAGTGACTTCATGCCATGGTAGACCGTTGCCACTTGTGACCATTTTCTGAGCTCCAAACCAGGTCACTTTTGTATAAAAACAGGACACAGAACCAGGAAGTCTCTGGGCATGGCCATGCTCTTCTCGCTAATGAGGGCTGCTGTCCATGGAATTGTTTGGATGGTTTTCCAGAGTATTAGTTAATGACAACTTGTTAAGTGTTATCCCTTAAATATATCTCAGGTGAATGGTATAGCTCAGGCTAGTGACAGATATAAAACTGGTTGTTCTGAGTTATTAGGAATGGTCCATTATTCAATGTCAGTAGCTAATATTTCAGAAGACAAAGCTAATGAAGTAGAAAAGAGTTATTCTGGTAAGATGGGGAATGTGTTTGGGGTTGGAGGACCAGGAAAATGTTGATATATTCCCATCAAAGGAAATGTGGCTCCCCCCCAAGAGTGCAGTTATAAAGTTAATTGAATTTCACACACACACACACACACACACACACACACACACACACACACACACACACGCCAAACTTTTGGCTTATTTCATTTAGTTTTAAACCTATCTGAGGAGAGATTGTGAAGAATTCCATGGTAGCCAAACCATGGCGAATTAATGTTTCTTACAGATGGTTTTATTTCCTTTGTATGATAGTATTTGGATCACAAAGCACAGATCTATCACAAAGCACAGATCTTGGGAAATGTGAGCTAGGAGGCCTTTCTGCTGTAGAGAAGTGATAACTTCAGGGTAGCAGGATGTTTCTTCTTGCTCTTGAGTTTGTCTGTCTTATAAGGACTTAGTTGCCGGGCATGACTGGGCCCTCCCACTTTTGGGATAGCGTCTGCTTGACACTACGAAGCTTCTGCCATCTTTGGAGACCCCTCATTCCTCAGGGAGGCTTGCTTCCCTTGGATAAAAAGTTTAAAGCCATTTCCTCCTTCCCTTCTGCTGATGGTTTCTTTCTTACTTTGTTCTTAATTAAAATGTCTCAGCACATTGGATCAGTATCAGGACAAGGAGGTGAATATGCTTTGAACATTTCCCATTTCCCTTTTCCTTTAAAGAATGACCGTTAATTAATCTAGGCCTTTTGGAAGCAGTCGCTGTGGGTTTCCCTCGTGGTTTCTACTCCATTCCTGTCCTGGAGAAACCTGAAGCTTTGGAAGTAGAGGGCTCCATTAGTGCCTCCTTTGTCCTTTTCTCATTCTCCAAAAGTCTTAAGTAATCTCCAGGAAATCTCTGGTCCCTGCCAGCAGTCTGCCTGTAAGTATTGAGAGAAGTGCTGTTTTGTAAGTACCAATTAGAAGCTGAGGGTTGGTGGAGTGGTTGTGACAAGCTTCTGGGAGACCCTGGACCACTGTAGCTGAACTTTTCCTGGTCCTGCCTGGCCCATGGTCAGGACAAATCTCTCTCACCTGCCAGTCCTGCAGCCTCAGACCCAAGTAAACACACAGAGATTTATATTACTTATAAAATGTATGGCCGTGTGGCTCAGGCTTCTTGCTATCTAGCTCTTACACTTAAATTAACCCATAATTCTTATTTATGTTTAGCCATGTGGCTTGGTACCTTTTCCCAGTTCTGCCTTTACAACTTGCTTCTCTTGATGGCGGCGGCTGGCGGCGGCTGGCGGTGCCTGGCAGCGTCTCCTCACTCAGCCTTCCTCCTCCCAGAATTCTCTTCTCTGCTTGTCCCGCCTATACTTCCTGCCTGGCTACTGGCCAATGAGCATTTTATTTATCAACCAATCAGAGCAACACATTCACAGCATACAGAACATATCCACAGCAGACCCCCAGCATTCCCAGCTCACCTCTGACTGCCTCAGGCTAGCAACTACCATAACACTGGAAGGAACCACCCAAACACTCTGCTTTATTTGGAAGCAGCACATGCCATGGATTTAGCTGACAGTCATGTCCTTGGAAACCCACAATGGAGGAAGTTTGGTTCCTTCTTTCTGCCATCCTTTTTTAGAGGGATGAGCTAATAATAAAATAGACTAGAAATGGCTGGGGTTTAAGACTAGACATAAGCATTAACATTTAATCATATGTAACAGGCCAGTGTGCACTGCACATCACTATTCCCTTCCCACAGACAGGCAACAGGCTGCTAGGTAGAAGCTAAGTGTAGTCATGTGGAAATCCTGCCTCCCTTTCTAATAATTAATCCACAGGGTGTTTGTTTTCTAAGTTTTGTATCCTACAAGGTACTTTGTATATATGCATCTGTCTATCTACCAGTCAGTCACTAGCTATTTATGCAAATGCCTTATGTATCTAGTCTCCTTAAATATTTTGTGAGAACCTGTAATCCCAGCATTTGGAGAAAGAAGCAGGAGGATGGCTAAAAGCTGGAGCCTATTCAAGGCTATAACAAGACCCTTATATATAAAAAGTAAATAAAAACTTAAAACAAATACACACACACACACACACACACACACACACACACTATAAAAACGTTAAGCACTTCAGGTGAGCTCAGGGTGTGGCTAAGTGGTTGAAGGCTTGATTATCATACCTGAGGCCCCAGGCTTTCCTCCTAGGACTGAGTGTGTGTATGTGGTGGGGTGAGGGGGGTGATATATAGATGGAAAACATAGCCTTAGCTTCTTACTTTTCCTCTAGACATGTAAAAGTAAATACATATGTCCAATATGGGTTCAGTTTTTTTAAAGGGAGATCATGATGTTATATAAAAAATAGTTCTTACAGTGTTTTGTATAAATTTTATTTACTTTTTTCTTGATATATAGCTATCACTTTATGCCAGTTGGAAATATTTAAATTATAGAAATTCACAATATGAATGATTTTTCATTAGCTATCTTATGTCAATGGACAGACACCATTAATCTGTTTCCCTTTGCTTCTCAACAAGATGGTATTAAATTGCCTTGTAAATGACGACATATCCAACCTTGTTTGCTGGTGCTTTCTGTTTGTAGATAAGGGCACCCACTGTACTGCTACTGGCTCAAATAAAACCCTTCTGTGGGTTTTTTCCATATAAATGTATATTTTTTTATTAAGAGATTTTTTTTTATTCATTTTACATACCAACCTCAGATTCCCCTGTCCTCCCTCCTCCAGCCCCCCTAGCCTTTCCCCCAACCCTCCCTCCCCATTCCCTCCACCTACAAGACAAGGTCTCCCCTGGGGAGTCAGCAGAGCCTGGTACATTCAGTTGAGGCAGGTCCAGTCCCCTCCTCCCTGTACCAAGGCTGCACAAAGTGTCTCACCATAGGCACTAGGTTCCAAAAAGCCGGCTCATGCACTAGGGACAGGTCCCAGTCCCACTGCCTGGGCTCCCCCCAAACAGTTCAAGCTAAACAACTGTGTCGCCTATCCAGAGGGACTAGTCTAGTACCATGGGGGCTCCTCAGCTATTGGTCCACAATTCATGTGTTTCTACTAGTTTGGCTAGTTGTCTCTGTACTTTTTCCAATCATGGTCTCGATAGCTCTTGCTCATAGAATCCCTCTTCTCTCCCATCGATTAGCTCCTGGAGCTCCGCCTGGACCTGGCCGTGGATCTCTGCATCTACTGGTTCAAATAAAAACCCTTCTGTGTTTTAAGTTTTAGTAAATACAGTTTATTCTATTTAAGACTGGTATATTTATTCCTATTTTAATTTTAATTCAAAGAAGCCAATGAATTTTATTAAATGCCCTTTGGCACAATATAATTGTGAGCTTTTGCCTTTATTTTGTGTTGTAATAAATTATATTGATTAGATTTCCCAGTAGTGAATCATCTTTGCATCTCTGGAATAAACTCTTAATTGTTGCTAATAGTCATATATTCCTTTTGGTGTTTCAGAGACAGGGTTCTGACTCTGCCTCTTGAGTGCTAAGATTAAAGGCGTGCGCCACCAATGCCCAACTAACTAATATTCAGTGTTTCATAATGGCAGTTTTGAAATGGGTCTGTAATTTTTACTGTTTGTACTGTTAAGGCTATATTTTTTTCATATCATTGAAGAACTAGAATCTAGAATCATTCATATAATTTAGAAAATGTCTATTTTTTTTAAACATTAAACTGTAATAAACTACAAGACAGCCCAGACTTAGTATTCTTCTACCTTCAACCCCAAACTGTGTATTTTAAATTATCTGTAAGTATGTACATCAGGAGTACACGTGCCTTCAGAGGCCAGAGCAGGAGTTATGGGTGGTTATGGGCTGTCTGCTGTGGGTGCTGGGAACTGAACTCGGGTCCTCTGGAAGAGTAATAAATACTCACTGTTAACTGTTGAACCCTTTTTCAGCCCTCCAAAACTATTTTAAAGCAACGTTCTTGGGGGGCACAGGCTTGAAATCAGGCTAGAGACTGAAGCTTGAGGAAGGGGAAATAGAGGCCAGCCTGGCTGCAGACTGAGACACTGTATCAAAGAAAAGGGAGGGGGAGGGAAATGCTTCAGAACCTTCAGGACCGGAGTTATGTGAGTCCCCTTTATTTTTTCTACCTCCTGGATCATCGGTTAATCTAAAGTTGAAGGTCGTCGCCCAGAGTCAGGGTACCTGTACTGCTGTCACGGTACCTACGCTCTACATGGCAAAGCCCCCTTCCTCATCACCAATGCCACATGGATAATTGTGCTTTTGTTCTTTTTTTAATCAAGCTTACAGAGACTTACATGGTTTGCTGTCTTCAAAGGAGTAGTTACAACAAGCTTTTTGTTAATCGTGTTTAACCTGTTAAAATTCACTCTTCTATTACTTATGACTGAAGTTGATTAAACTGAATATCCACCTTGCTTCCTAAAATGGTGGCATCCAAGCTGAACGCTTCCCTGAGAACAGTTTTCCTCGGTCCCTTTGTTTCAGGATCACTGACCGCCGGTTATTCGCTAGACGGCTAATTAAGGTACCACTTAGCCTTTGATCCTGAGCTTGTTGAGGGGTTTCTCTTTAACTTATCTTTGGATATCTGTTAGGATCTCTGCATGTGTATCTCAGAACTCTCTGAGGGAACTCACTGAGGTTGATTGACTCCAAGTACATGGTTAATTTTTAAATCATACCCTTTGTTTAAAAAAAAATACTGGTTTCATTTTTGTATTTAGTAAATCAGACTTGCTAGTTGTATTATATTCAGCTCTTCCAAGTCCTTGTTTGTTTTTAGCTGTCAACTGGGGAGGAATGCTAAAGTATCTTGTAATTGTGTGATTTTTTTTTCCTCTTTTTTAAGAGCACTTTTAAAAATACTTTAGATTTACTTATTTATTTTATGTGATTGTGTTTGGCCTATATGTATGTCTGTGCACTGTGTGCATGTCTGGCACCCTTGAGGTTCTCAGAAGCACCCATGGGGGTTCCCCTGGAACTGCAGTAGCAGGTGGTGGTAAGCCAACATGCGGGTGTTGGGAACCAAATCTTGGTCCTCTGCAAGAGCAACGAGCACTCTTATCTGCTCAGCCCCCTCTGCAGCCCATGTGCTCCCTGGAAGTACTTCAGACCACACTCCTTGTTACTCCTCCAGAGAGAGACAGGGTCCAGTGTAGTTCCTCAGGCCACTGTCTTCTGCATACGATTATGTGGGAGTCCATTTCATTTAGCGTATTGTGGGATGGAGGCAGAGAAAGGTACAGCTACTTGCCATTGGATGCAGCCCAGAGTAATGGCACCCTGGTGGAGCACAGTTGCCCTCCATTAAGCCTTAGGAAATTAAAATACCATTGATGCCACGTGTTTCTCCTTCAGAAAAGCCTAGTTCTTCTTACCCCAGCCAGCACTTTTCCCCCCTTGCTCCAACCTCACTCAGTATAGAGACTAATGTGTTCTCTCAATGGAACAATCTTGGTTACTAGCCTCCATCATGTGCCTGTAGGTGCGCGCACACAGGAGAGGTGGCCCTTCCTCCTTTCACAGCTGGAAAACAAGATACAGGATGCCTAACCAGCTTGGCCCACATTGGAGCATTGTCATGGGTATCCTGATGCAGGTGTTTGCGACGTACATCCGTGCTCTGTTGATACAGAGTGGTGCCAGGGCATCCCGGAAAGGTCTGCAAGCACCGGGTTAAAGTGCCTGGATGGTCATTGTCGTTTTAATGACCATCTTGTCTTTTGAGTTATTTGGTGTATTTTCCTATTTTTCAGTAGCGATGGGCGTGCATGCCAAAGCACCCCTATGATTTAGTTTGATGTGGAAACTACTCCACCCCTGCAGCACAGTAGAAATCTCCCCCTTCTCTTCTCTCTGCTTGATGCACATACCTATTGTTGCAGCAAGGTGCTATAGAAATAGCTTCTGTCCTTGCAGGATTGCCCGCACAAGTAAGGACCTAGAAATGGTTGCTATGCATGTATGTCAAAGGGCTCATTAACCACTCCCATGATGGCTAAAATGCTTCTGGGTTCGTTCTCTCTCTCTCTCTCTCTCTCTCTCTCTCTCTCTCTTTAAATTCTTCTGTCATATATGACATCCCTACCGTGGCTTCCCCCTTCCTCCTCTCCTCCCAGTCTCTCCCCACCCCCATACACCCCCACATCCACGCCTCCTCCATTTTTCTTCAGAAAAGGACAGGCCTCCTATGGATATCAACCAAGCATGGCATATCAAGTTGGAGTAAGACTAGGCACCCCCCCCTTAATTTACTGTACATGGGTTATGTGTATATGTGTGCATGTTTGCCAGGGCATATATGAGGAGATTAGAGGACAGTCTGTTCACGCCTTCGACTGTGTGAGTCTTAGATATTGAACTTAGATTATCCCTTTTTCTCTTGAGCCATCTCATCAGCCCAAGACATGAATCTCTTTTTTTTCTAGGTGTCTGAGACAATGTGTTGGGTCTAAATGAGTATTTTCAAGTCACTTCTAGTTCATTGTTTGTAATACTGTATCAGATCTAAAAGTTACAAGTGCCTGCAAGCTGTTAATGAAAAAGCTGTCCCCACTGGCCATCCGAGGAACACCCACAGTCTCTCTGGCAGAGTGTCTTCACCTTGCTCTCAGTCCAGTTGTCCGTCCCTGGTATGTGGAGACTTCCATGGCATCCAGGATGACCAGTATTTGCAGGCAGGACCACTGCCTTTGTGGCCATGTTTTGCTGGTTATTGCATGGGAGCACCATCATTTTTCTCTTTTTTAATGAAGCATTAAGGTCCGTTTACACAGCGATAAATAAAGTAATTACTGTAGCGATGGCATTCTGCCTAAGTCGTCTTGAAAACTGAAAGCAAAATCTTTTTAATAGCTCCATAATGGTCTCTTGAAGTGTTACAGATTTTTATAACGATAGCTGTAATATAAGTGCCATTATTTACTGCGAGACTTGAACATTTTGACCATTCACATGGTACTTGTCTGTCTCCAGCGGCGCTGAGTGTGGGCCACTGCGGCATTGCAGACATGTGCATGCTGGCTTCTGTAGCCTGGTGCCTGCCAAGGGCAGTCTTGGCCAGGAAAGGAAGGCCACATAGCATCACTTGTGATGATCAGAATGTGTCGAGTCCAACTCCCTGTTTCCGTGTAGGAGTTTAAAAAGAAAAAAAAAATCAGCTTTTTTTTTTTTCTTTTTGGCAAAATAGAGATTCTGTTTTGGGAACTCCAAGTCACTGCCCAGTGTGATAGTATTATGTAAGAAGGCACATTTCTTGTGTTTTCTGATTACCCAGTCTTTGAAACAGTCCAAACAAAGAATACTACAATAATAAAAGGAGGAAGGAAGCTGTCACTCAACTCTTCTTGGGTGGTGTCATTTGCTTTGATGAAATTCATGAAGGTATCTTAAAGTGGCATGCATCCTCACAGTTCTTCTTGGTGGGTGTTAGGAAGACGAGCGATGGGTGTAAGACATCACTGTGTGGATTCTGACTCTTGAGAGTAACACGGCCTACAGGGTCTGCTTGTCATGCTCACGGAGGGGGAACACCCCTGATTTGCCCACTCTGCAGGGCTGTGTCTCAGGTGAGCCTGGCTCTGGCTTTTCCGAGACGGTATGTGTGTTCTCGAGCATGTGCCCTGTTTGCTGGGTGCTCGGGAGACGGGCCTCTTCTGCGTGCCTGGTCTGGTTTGTTGATTCTTCTGGAGAAAGCAAATGTTGAAGAGAACACTTGGTGCACTGCGTCTGATTTGTTCTCCTGGTGTCTGCATTAGCAATAAATAGACACTGCATTTGCATATTTAACACCCCTCTCCCTTCAGCCCACACCTCTTCACTCCGGGATTAGCTGTTCATTACTTGAAGCTTTTGTGTCTTCACTGGGATTTAACTTTTCTCCTCATTAATCAGCAAAAGTCACCTAAAATGGTGTCATTTAAGATGGAATAGTGAAATACTCACAAGTGAACTTTGCGGGGTATTTCTGTTGTGTTATTCTTTTGTTTTTACTGTTTGTGTGTGTATATGTGTGTGTGTGTGTGTGTGTGTGTGTATGCGTGCATGCATGTGCGCATGCACTCGCAAAAGCCCAGAACTTTTGGGAAGTAAAAATAAACTATTCACATGCTAAAACTTTTCATGCTTCACACACATAGAATGTTGGTGCATATGTGGGAATGCTGGGGACTTTTACTGAGCAGGGGAGATCTGGCCTTCATCACAAGCAGAGTTAGTTGACACAGGAGGAAGACGTGGTGTGAATGTGGTGGACTGTCTCTAGAGATGACAGAATAATAGTGAGTAATGGACTTCTCCAGTGATAACAGAATACCAGACTGATAGAAAACACTCAACCAATTAAAATTTTGTGCAGGGTATATTTTTAGATGACAGGAATTTGAAGGTGAATTCCTTTGACATATGTTCATGTGTGTCCAGACCGCTGGAAATCCCTTTTAAACATCTCTGATACTTCCATTCTGATGTATGTGGCAGAAGAATTACTTAAAACTCATTATTAAAGTGAAATCCATATAACATAAGCCGGTCATTTAAAAACTGGACGGTTCTGTGATATCTAGTCTATCCACACTGCTGGGTAACCACCATTTCTAGTCCCAAAATAGTGTCATCAACCCCAAAGGAAACCCACTGCACTGTGCCGCCTTTTCCCGTTCTCTACAGCATCAGGCAAGCCCCAGGCTGCATCATGTTTCTATAGAGTCGCCTCTCTTGTACGGTCTGTGTGAATGCAAGCCTATGCCACGGAATGTAACATGCCACGCAACGTGACCTACTGTTTCCATGCCTTGTCCACAATGCAGCAAGCGTGGGGACCTAATTGCTTGTCGTGGCTAAATAGTTTTCCATTATAGGAGCACAGTGAATTTGGTTTATCCAGAAGATCTGTTTTTTATTGCCTAAATCCAGGACCTTGGACATCTCAGTCTTTGTTCTGGGGTAGATGTTCATGGGTGATCAGCTCCTGTCTGTCTCTTCTCGCTCTGAAACCGAGCAATCCTGCCGACACTCTGGAGAAATGGGAAGAAGGCACATGTGGGTAGAAGGGAAAGCACTTGAGAAAGAGAAGCATGCAGGGGTCACCCCTGTCGTCTGGGAAAGAGAAGCGTCCAGGGGTCACACCTGTCGTCTGAGAAAGAGAAGCGTGCAGGGGTCACCCCTGTCGTCTGGGCTGATCTTGCATACAGCCAGTCTTTGCAACACTTTAGC
>CABHPQ010157811.1:4807-25555 GCA_902168405.1 Peromyscus aztecus | reverse complement strand
TCTGGCTTATCAACTTGAGGCAGGACCAAGCCCCTCCCCTTTGCATCAAGGCTGAGCAAGGTATGCTACCATAGACAGTGGGCTCCAAAAAGCCAGTTCATGTACCCCAGATAAGTCCTGGTCCCACTGCCAGGGGCCCCACAAAGAGACGAAGCCACACAACTGTCACCCACATTCAGAGGGACTAGTTTGGTCCCATGCAGGCTCCCCAGCTTTCAGTCCGGAGTCCTGAGCTCCCACTAGCTAGGTTCAGGTGTCGCTGTGAGTTTCCCCATCATGATCTTGATGCTCCTTGCTCCTATAATCAATCCCTCCTCCCTCTCTTCAACTGCATTCCAGGAGCTCAGCCCAGTGCTTGACTGTGGATGTCTGCATCTGTTTCCATCAGTTACTGGATGGAGGTTCTGTGATGACCATCACGGTAGTTACCAATCTGATTACAGGAGAAGGCCAGTTCAGGCACCCTCTCTGCTAATGCTAGGAGTCTTAGCTGGGGTTGTCCTTGTGGGATTCCTTGGAATTTCCCTAGCACCAGGTTTCTCCCTAACCCCTTAATGTTTCCCTCTGTCAATTGATCGCTTTCATTGCTCTCCTTCACCTTTGCTCCCTCAACTCGACCATCTTGTTCCCTCATGTTCTCATCTCCCATCCCCTCCCTACCAACCCCCTCCCCCAGCTTACCCAGGTTATTTTATCTATTTCTCCTTTCTTGGGCCATGCATGTGTGTCGCTCTTGTTACCTAGCTTCTCTGGGACTATGGATTGTAGTCTGGTTATCCTTTGTTTTACATCTAATAAAGTATTGAGATTTTTACAATCATATTTTTCTTAGGATTACTTTAGAAGAAAATTGTTAACTCTAAGTACTAATGGTAATTAAACTAGAACATTATCAACCAAGTAGATACAAACCGCAGCAAATATCTAAGATAGTTGTAGGTTAGAAGCAGTATATTTGTTTCCTTTGAGTAGAAACACAATTAGCTGAAAAAATCTTCCTAGAAAACATAGCCTCAGTTTGAGTATGTTAGTTTAGCTCAGTCTTTCTCAACCTGTGGGTTGTAATCCCTTTGGCAAACCTCTGTCTCCAAAAATATTTACATTACAATTCATAACAGTAACAAAATTATAGTTATAACACAGCAATTAAACCGTTCAGGTCACCACAACATGAGGAGCTGTATTAAATCATCACAGCATTAGGAATGTTGATAACTGCTGGTTTAGCTTATCCATAACCATTTTACCTTGAATGGGTATTTTTTTTAAGTTGAATAGATAACACTACCTTGTGTAAATGTTAAGAATCATTCCCAAGTGTGATTGATGGAAATCCTAACAGCCCACTACAGCGTATTTCCTTTAGAGAACATGTAATAGACATTTATTTGTTAAGAGAATGGAAAGATGAGAGAAAACTGCTTGGTATCCAACAAGAATGATATTTCTTTAAAATGGCTAATTGAAGAATGAAACCATTTTTATTTTATTAATTTGGAATAGCTATAATCCTTGTACATGTAACTGATATAAAGAGCAATGTAGTGCTAAAACAGCTGCCCAGAAATTACACTGGGTTGATTTTTTGTAGAGTACCTATGAGTAATATATTTTAGGGGGTAAATTCACTTTTTTATTGAAAACACCTTTTTTCCCCTTACAATACATTCTCATCACAATTTCACCTCCCTCATCTCATCCCAGATCCTCCCCACATCCTTACTCTTCAAACTCCATGCCTTCTTCCATTCTCTTTTAAGAAAACAGGTAGGCAAATAAAAATGTCAAACAAATCAGTATTTTTAAAAAAGTAAAAGCAGGGAAAAAAACACTAGAGACACAGACACACACACATACAAATAAATTAAACCCATAGAAACACAAAATCAGAAGCCATAACATACAAGCAAAGCACAAGATTTAAAAAAAAATTGCCCAAAGTGATATGAGATGGAAAATCTACAGGAATATCATCAAGTTTTTGTTATGTTGGCTCTCTACTGCTAGACATGGTATCTACCCTTAAGTGTGGTTTGAATACGCAGTGAGACTCCATTAGAGAAAACCAGTTTTTCTTTTGCAAATGGTTGTCAGTTGGAGATAGATTTTTTGGCTAGTGATGGGAGATGATGTGCTTTGCCCTGTCAGCACTAGGACCCTTTCTGGTTTGGACCTATGCATGCTGCCGCAGACTACATGAATTCATCTGTGCATCAGTCCTGTTGTACCTATAAGTTCTTGTTTCCTTAGTGTCTTCCATCCTCTCCGGCTCTCAAAATCTTTCTGCCTCC
Organism: Peromyscus aztecus; assembly: GCA_902168405.1. Lineage (NCBI taxonomy): Eukaryota > Metazoa > Chordata > Mammalia > Rodentia > Cricetidae > Peromyscus > Peromyscus aztecus. The sequence continues at coordinate 23,264 of CABHPQ010157811.1, read as the reverse complement.
TCTTCTGCATAGATCCCTGAGCCCAGAGAGGAGGGGTTTGATGAAGGCATTCGACTTAGGGCTGAATATTCCAATGTCTCTCACTCTCTGCACATTGTCCAGTTTTGGGTATCTGTTTTAGTTCCCCTCTCCTGCAAAGGGAAGATTATCTGATGATGGCTGAGCCAGAAAAAGATATATGGGTATAGCACAATGACATTAGGAGTCATTTTATTGCTATGTTCTTTTAGCAAAATAACAATATTTGGTTTTTCCTTATGTCTGTTGTCTACCTTGTCTCAGTTCTTGGCCCTCAAGCAGTGTTAGGCATGGGTTCTATCTCACAGAGTGGGCCTTAAGTCCAGTCAGTCATTGGTTGATTGCTCCCACAAATTTTGTGGCGCCATTGCACCAGCATATTGTGTGGTCAGATTACCTTTGTAGATCAAAAGGTTTGTAGCAGGGTTGGTGTTTACCTTTCTCATTTGGCAGCATGCAGAGAACCTTCCAGTACCATAAACAATAGTCATGAGTGTCAAAGGCTCTAATTGGGCACCAGCTCGACTTCTCTGTGTTTGATGAGATATGGAAGTGTTGCCTTTCAGTAATAGGCCTTCCCATCAATTTGAAGAGAGCAACCAATAGCCAAGGTAAGAGGCTGAGCTGTTTGGGGGTTTCCATGGTGACCCTTTGGCCAACAATTCAATTAGTTGTAACACATTCCTGCACTAAAATATTTTCATAAGAAGAAAATATTTCATAAGAAGTTCATTTTTTTATATATTGTTTGTGTGTGCATGTGTATGGATGCAGGAAGATACGCCCATGCCACCACATGTTTGAGGGGATCAATGGACAACTCTTAGGAGTATCTTCTTTTCCTGCAGTTCGTGAGACCCAGAGATCCAACTTAGGTAATTAGACCTGTATGCAAGAGCCTCTACCCACTGAGTTATCTCACAGGCTTGAGTGATTGGAGTTTCAACATATCCTTTATAGTGTTGGGCTCTTAAACCCATGTGTTCTCTTCCCCTGAAATATGGCTTCATATTAAAGGTCCTTTTCTGACTTTTCTTGCAGCTACTATGATCACATACTTCCCGTGAATAGAATGGCTCATCGATTACCCTCAATGCCCGTTGCTCTAACCAACCACTATGCAAACTTTCATTGGATACCCACCATTTGCCATTTTAAAATGTGGTGTGGCACATGTCTTTAATCCCAGCACTCGGGAGGCAGAGGCAAGCGACGAGAGGTATGTTAAGATTGAAACAAGACAACAAAAATTACTACTTTCAGAAAACAGATAAAAGTTCAACCTAAAACTCTCTATTCTTCAAATGCATGCCTAGAAAACAAAACAAAACAAAACAAATCAACAACAACAGCAAAAGAACCAGATCTTTCAAGATATCTTCCTGACAGAGATGAAGACATGTACTGACAATTGGTACTGGGGAACAACAAGCAAAACACAGAGCAGAGTCAGCAGAATTAGAAAGCTGGCATCTGAGATTCCCACATCCACACATTATACATAGAAAGAGAAAGAGAGTCTAAATGGGAGGTCTCCATCAAATCCCCCTCCGCGGAGCTCAGGGGACCCCACGGAAGAGGAGGTAGAAAGAGAGGAAGAGCCAGAGGAGATGGAGGACACCAGGAGAGTAAGGACCTCTGAATCAACTAAACAAAAAGCATATGAGCTCATAGACACTGAAGCAGAAAGCACAGGAACTATATAGGTCTGCACCAGGTCCTCTGCGTATACACTATAGCTTTAAACTTAATATTTTTATGGGACTTCTGAGTGTGAGAACAAGTGCATCCCTGACTCTTGCACCTTCCCTTGGGACTTTTTTCTTTCTGCTGGGTTGTCTTGTCTAACTTCAGTATGGTAGATTTTTATTTTTGTCATGTTTGATTGCTATCTCTTAGAAGCCTGATCTTTTCTAATGAGGGATAAAAAGGGAATGGACCCAGAGAGGAGGAAGGGTGAGGAGGAACTAGGAGGAAGAGGGAGAGAAAAACTATAATCAGAATATATTGTATAAGAAAGAATCTATTTTCAATGAAAGGAAAAAAATTAAAAATTGGAAAAAAAGAAAAGAAAGTTGGCAGCTGGTTGAGTTTCTAGTGAAAACAGTGGTCATCTTTACAAAATCATCAATGTCCAGCTAGGAGAAAGGATGTTGAAGAACAAGAAAACATTAATTTTAAAATAATTTCTTAATCTTATTAATGGAGTTTTATATATAAGACAGCCATGATAGGATTAGGGGCCTAGACACAGCTTCTGTGACAGGCTTACTGGCAGGCAACACCCAGATCCAGGAAAAGCCTTAAGCTGATACCACCCAGAGATCCACCCAGGGGTGAGGTAGTACCTGACATCCCAAACATTCCAATCATTAGAAAAGGTGACCAGATGTCCTTGAGTCTAGCACACACCAATTTTCGTTTTACAGATACCCCTAGACAATTGTCAGCCAATCAGGGTCCTGGACCCTGGAAATCCCCTCACCCCAACCTCTGCTATGATAAAAACTCTGCCCCAACTGAGCTCAGGGCTCTCTGCTCTCACCGCTGTGTCAGACAGACAGAGGGACCAAGCTCTGGAGCTTGAAATAAAGGCTCTTTGCTTTTACATGTGGTGGGGGGGAGCGGAAAGAATCTTCATAAATAATCAGTATGGAAATGTAATGTTTTATAGGCAGTTATTACAAAATAGGATTGATTCTTTTGTATGCTCTTGGATGTTTACCCCTGGGATTTGGTGCATTCCTGGGATTTGATTTGATTTCTGCCTTATATTAGAGAGAAATATTTTTTTAAAACAACTTTGGATACATATGTGTTTTTCTTTCTTGAAATCAAGGCAGCCCAAGTTAAACAGTTGTATACATGATTTGTTCAGCAGGTGGCAGTATTTCTCCAAGGTTCATGAAGTATGGTGCAACATCTTATTAAGGAACAGGGCTGAAGTGCTAGATCATTATGTAGGAAATGTGAGGACAGGGACTCGGAAAATGTTGCTCAACAAAGGAAAAGAGAAAAAAAAGAAGAAAACTGAACTTTTGTGAAAACTTTGGGTTATAGAAAACTGAACTGTTTTGTTAACTGTGGGTTATTTACAAATCTAAAGACTTAAAAAGATAATGGAGCTCAATATAATAACAATGCTCATGTTAAATATGTATGTATACTATGTATATTATATATATAATAATATATACAATTATTAGTTACCATGACACGATTAAAACAAACTGTAATAAGCCACAAAATTGCAAAACACTAATTATCGAATACTTTAACTTTATAAAATGCTTCCAAAATTTACAATATTTCTAGCCATTTTTTGTAATGTGTATTGCTCACTATAGTCAAGAATTTAGGAGCAAATAGACTGTGGTTTTCTTCATATAAATATAATTGTCAAAAGGGAAGTGATGCACATTTCAAGTGCTGAGATAGTGGCAATTGGCTACCCTATTCAGCAACACAGGTACAGAAGTTACCTACTTGCTCAGTAAACCACTGAATCACTTTAGTAATTAAATATAGGTTGGCAATACTATAGAGTATAACATTTCCGTTACTTAATATCAAATTAAACAAAAAAAAATGTAGGAAAGGAAAACCCAAGTGGAAATCTTATTATGAAATGAGTCCTTCAAAATGTTGAGTACCAGTAAACTGCAGGCTTATTAAATGTGCCATCTTTCTCCTCTGCTGCTTGTATACTTGGCTTATGGTAAAGTACTTGTGACATCTGACTGCCGACTTGTGATTTCCCTTTGCATGATGACAATAATATTTTGTACTTACTGGAAGTCGAAGGTGATCCAAACCTTGGGATAAATGCTTCCTTCCCACACAATATTTAATTTAATAGCGCAGCTATTCCAGTGGAGCAAGAATCATTTTCATATTTTTTCCTTCATGCCCCATCGTTATGGAGTCATCAATTCTTAAGAATCCTGGTGAACCTCATCGTAAAAATCCCTTGAAAAGGAATCCAGGAACTAATCTTCTATGTTCTGTAAAATACAAACAAAAAAATTAACCTTGTGTTCAAGTCACTGTTTGAAATCCTGATTAAGGTAGGTCCTTTCCTTTTCATTACCAGCAATTTTCAACTGATTAACCTCACTTAAAATTAGGTTTTTCTGACTTTTCAGAGAAGCAAAGGAGCAGTAACTAGTGATTTCTTATCTCTCCAGATCCTCAGACCAAATGGGGGCCGAGATCCTGTCTCTACCTCCCTTATATTCCCGTCTCCACTTCTCAAGTGCTGGGATTAAAGGTGTGGGCCACCAAAACCTGGTCTCTATGGTTGACTAGTGGCTAGCTCCGCCCTCTGATCTCCAGGCAAGTTTTATTTGTCTGAATACAAACAAAATATCACCCAACACGTTTATTTTGCTTACATGTTCATTCACTGTCTATGGTCAAGGGATGCAGGGCAGGAACTCAGAGTAGGAACCAGAAAGCAGGAAAGGAAACAGAGGCCATGGAAGAGTGCTGCTTACTGGCTTGCTCTGCCTGCTTTTCTGTAGAACCCAGGACCATCAGTCCAGGAGTGGCCCCCCTCACAATAGGCTAGGATCTCCCTATCAATCACTAATTAAGAATATGCCCTACAGGCTGAGCTTATGGAGGGTTTTTTTTCTTAATTGAGGTTCTCTCCCCTCTGATGACTTCAGCTTGTGTCAAGTTATCATAAAACTAGGTAGCATAACTGACCCCTTCTCAACTTGCCACACAAACACATCACTGTTAAACCACACTCTTTCCTTTCTTGTTTATATCAATATTACACATTAATAAATGCACCACAATAGAAAGCATTTCACAAACTTAAAATGTCCAAAAGCCTTTCAAAATTCAAGCACTTAAAAATTCAGTTTCTTTAAAATATCATGTCTCTTTTAAATTCCGACATCTTTTAAAATATAATGTCTCTCAACTGTGGGATCCTATAAAATAAAATAAAATAAAATAAATAAGTTAAATACTTTCTTACTTCAAGAGGGGAGAACCAGGGCACAGTCAAAATCAAATAACAGCAAACTCCAACTCCAACTGTGAAGATTACTCAGTGTCTAATATCTGTGTCCACTCATTATCTTCTTGGCTCCTCCAAAGGACTTGAATCAAATCCCTGGCTCTGCCCTCTGCAGCAATACAGTTTGACTGTCCTAGTACCAACGTGTCTTAGTTAGGGTTTCTATTGCTGTGATAATGTGCCACGACCAAAAGCAAGTTGTGGAAGAAAGGATGTGTTTACTTGCACTTCCAAATCACTGTTCATCTTTGAAAGATGTCAGGGCAGAAACTCGAACAGGGCAGGAACCTGGAGATAGGAGCTGATGCAGAGGCCATGGAGGGGTGATGATTACCAGCTTGCTTTTTATAGCTTACCTAGCCTGCTCTTTTTTATAGCACCCAGGACCACCAGCCCAGGGGTGCTTTACTCACAATGGGCTGTTCCCTTCATCATAAGAAAATGCCTTACAGGATTGCCTATAGGCCAATCTTATGGAAGCATTTTCTAAATTGAAGTTCCCTACTAAAACTATAGATGACTTTAGCTTGTGTCAAGTTGACATAAAGCTGGCTAGCACAATGTCAAAGTTTTAATTTTACACTTTGATTACGGAAGAAACTGGTGAAACATAGATACTGACTCAGGAGAATCCAAGAAAAGATGCTCATACAGGTATCACTTAGCAGATACAAAACAGACCCAAGAAGGGAAGAGCTAATTTCACATTCTCTGTCTCTATCTCTGTCTGTCTGTCTCTGTCTCTGTCTCTGTCTTTCTCTCTCTTTTACACACACACACACACACACACACACACACACACACACCTAAAAGCACACACCCAAACACAAAAAAATCTACAAAATTTGTTTGTTTCTTTAACCCAGAATGACTTGAGTGATAATAGTTTTCTACAACTTGCAATTTTGAACAAGTTAATCTATAAAACAGAAAAAGAGAGGCACCCAGTGATCAATCAAAGAATCCCACAGCTTGTTTGAAAATACCTGGAACCTATGAAAAGAATGCTTGGCCAACATTTTTGTTCTGTTTGTAAGACTTTCCCAATTTTGCCTAAGAAGAAATGACCGAAAATAATTGTGAAATCCAGTGATTCAGAATATTAGTTCATTTAGATCATCCCTGACATTGAAACTAACCTCACATGTGATAGTTTGTGTATGCACTAACAAATAAAGCTTGCCTGAAGATCAAATTTTCTATACATGGAGAAATGAAGGTCAAAATCTTTTACTTCCCCAGTGACTGCTGAAAAGAGCCAGTGGGAAGTAAAAGAACACTTAGAAATGAGAGCCTCTCACATTGAGCCCTTTTTTTTTCTGAGGAGACCTGGGGAAAATTGTCCATGGAGTTTTCACTTTCAATGTAGTATTGTGACACGATCAAATGGACTTAATCATTTCTGAGTATGGGTCAAAGAATAAGCTCAAGGATATACTCAAGTGGGAAATTGTGAATGTCATAAAGAAAACAGAAAGATGAATTAATCTTTCTGGGGTATTCATCTCAGGGGAGACACTGGTCTACATGCACAGGACACTGGGTTTGATACCCAGCACCAGACGAGAAGAAGAAAAAGAAACCATAGGAGGAGGGCAGAAGCAGCAGCAGGCCAGTTAGAGGAGGGATGAGTCAGGAGAGTAAAGATTTGGATTTCTCCCAGACAAGCTCCTGAGTAGACTAGCACTGTCTCACAATCTTGAATTTAGCCATTCTTCTGTAATGTGTTTATTGTTTTATTGCTTAATTGACATGCAGTTAAAATTGGTTTCACCTGGAAAAATACTAGCAGTTATTTCCCTCTTAGGGTGATTTGATAAGCTACAAGTGTTTGGGACATGTCTAAGTAGAGTAGTGTGAGAGTTCCACTTGATCCAGAATGTCAGGACTGCTATGCAGTAACTCTATGATCAAGGAGAAGAAACCCTAAACCTCAGGTTCCATACAAGTCAAGTAGCATCAAAATACTCACTTCTGTTTGGCAGAATGAAGTGCAATAATTCAAAGAATAAATGGAAAGCCTTGGATGGATCATGGTCATAATTAACAGCTAAGGGGTCAGAGAGAAGGCTCAGTGGTTAAGGGCACTGGCTGCTCTTCTAGAGAACTTGAGTTTAATCCCAGAACTCAAATAGCAGCTGACGACCCTCTGTAACTCCAGGGGGTCTGACTTCCTCTTTCAGCTTCCTTGTGTCATGCATATGAAACAATGCCATACACAAATATTAATAAACTATATAAAAACAAAGGCCAACCAATATTTGTTAGCTTGTGTTGGTAAGATTGATGTTCCACACAGGTCTAGATAGGACATCTCCATCAAACTCCACCCCTCAGAGCTCAGGGAACCCCAGAGATGAGAGGCAGAAAGAATCTAAGCTCTAGAGCAGACGGAAGACATCAGGAGAACAAGGTCCTCCAAATCAACTGAGCAAAGATCCTAAGAACGCACAGAGATTGAAGCGGCAAGCCTAAGGCCTACACAGGTCTGCCCCCAGTCCCTTGTGTGTATATTATATATTCTAGTGTAGTGTTTATATGGGACTCCTGAGAATGAGGGGGTCTCTGGTTTTTGTGCCTTCCCTTGGGTTTTTTTTTTCTTTAGTTGAATTGCTTTGTCCAACTTCAATGTCATGGTTTTGGTTGCAGCTTATTGTGTTTTATTTTGTTACATTTTGTTGTTACCTCTTAGAAGCCTGTTCTTTTCAAACCAGACACAGAATGGAAGCAGATCTGGATAGGAGGGGAGGTGGGGAGTAATTAGGTGGAGTCGAGGGAGGAGAAATTATAATCAGTACATATTGTATGTGAAAAGAATCTATTTTTAATGAAAGTGGGGAAAGGTTGCTCTTCCACAAGTCAGAGTTTTTTGTTTGTTTGTGTTTGTTTGCAGATGCAGTAAAATGGTGAAGGGACTGGTTTTTGTCATCTCAAAAGCTTACAAGAATAGATCCGATGCTGGGAATAAAATAAGCTCTGAGTAAAGAGAATAGGAAGTATTTACATAAGAGTGAGATTCTTTTATAAGTACTTTGAATATATTGTCTCATTTTATCTCCCAGTTTAATGAGATGGGGTTACCCAGATTTCACAGATGAAGGACAAACTCAAGAATTTAACAAGGATCACTTAACAGTATATATTATATATGATATTTGACAGAGTCTAGATTCAAATCTATATAATATCTTATACTCGTTATAATACATAAGAATTATTATTTTCTGTTGAACAAATTAAATAGCAAATGTATTTTCAGAGAACTAAATGTAATTTGCAACTTTTCTTTGCTCACTTTTCTTTGATGGATATGATCAGTATATATATATATATATATATATATATATGTATGTATATATATATTGCTTTTTCAGATTACATTACAGTATGGGGAGAGGACTGAACCATATTGAGTTGATAAAATAACAGGCTGGAACATAGTTCTATGTGAGGCCTAAACATCATAAATGAGATGTCAGTGTATAGTCCCTAGCCATAGACAGCATTATGTGATTATGTGCAGATTTGTTAAAATAAACTAATACTTCAGAGCTCTGTCTCAGAAGTGCTGTTTCAGCCATTCAACTCTTTATAAACTTATCTTAGCACATATGGTAATATAATAGACGTTCCATTCTTCCTCAACTGATCAGTGCATATTGTAACTTAGGCAGCACAGCAGTTGAAACTTTCACCAAGACCTTTAGAACACAGTGAAATGTTCGCTTCCACCATCCCCTCCCATCTGAGAGAGTTTAAGCTGGCTTTGAGCATGTTGCCATCCTTCACTTGGTCATCATGGCACTCCAAGCTAGTTCTTGGGTGCATTCTTAACACATCTTGTCAGGATTCCAGGATCAGCCGTGGAAATTAGTCAGTCATTTCTTAGACCTTTTTGTGATTGTTTTTATTATTTTATTTTATTTTTATTCTTTTGTTCTTGGTGGGAGGTTTTTTTTTTTTACAACATAATATTGAGAATAAATTTTACATTATTCCTAAGAAATAGAAAAATGCTAAATCCCTTTTTAGGTACTGTAGCAAGTGCGACAGGAGTTCTAGTTAAATATAGAAAGAACTTTTATAGTTAGGAGCAAATATGGCTCAGGTGATTCCCTGCACTATATTCTGGTCTGAAACATAGCTGAAATATATTCAAACTAAGTTCTTTTTCTACCTTGTACTGTAATAGACAATGTGCAAATACAATTATTTCATCCAGTCACAACCTACTTCTAGAACTTAGCTCTAATTGACATCAGCAGTCACAGCAGTAATGTAACAAATTAAACAAAAATATACTTGTTTATTTAATTAAACTCCAGCGAAGAATTTTCTCCATCACAGAGTATTTCAATATGCATTGAAATTACATAACAGCAGCATTTTGAATATTTTAAGATTAACTTAATAGAACATTTTTTTCCTAGAAATACAGTATTGTGACCAACATGATTATACTGATACTGATTGGCTCTAGACTCTGGTTTCTCTTCAGATCGTATAAATCTTTCGCCTTTTACTGATTGACTCTAGAACAAGAACAATGAAAATTTAGAACAGGTGCTTTGTAATGGCACCAAGTCTATATTAAGGGGATGGTTCTGTGATGAGCTACTGAATTAGACTTACCTAGAGATAAAAATCATAAGTCCAGCAGTTCATACTGATGAGGATGTGGAGTAAGGGGAACATTCATCCATTGCTTATAGGAGTACAAACTTATATAGTCACTATGGAAATTATTGTGGCAGTTCCTCAGGAAGATGGAAATTCATTTACCTCAAGATCCATATGTAACACTCTTGGGCATATACCCAAAGGATGCTTCACCCTGCCACAGAGAAATTTGCTCAACCATGTTCATTTGCTGTTCTACTCATAATAGCTAGCAATCAGAAACATCCTAGAGGTCTCTCAATAGAAGAATGGAAAAAGAAAATGTAGTACATTTACACAATGGTTTATTACTCAGCCCTTAAAAAAGATGACATCATTAAATTTGCAGGCAAGTGTATAAAACAAAAAAAATCATCCTGAGTGAGTTATTATAGACCCAGGAAGACAAATATGGTATATGTTCACTTATATATGGATATTAGCTGTTAAATCAATGATAACCAAACTACCATCCAAAGAACCACAGAGGGTAGGTGTAGAGTAAGGGACTAGAGAGAGCAGATGAATCTTGATAGGAAAGAGGAATAGAAAAGATAATTATAAGTGGATGGCAGGGGTGGAGGACTGGAATGGGAGGCTCAAGTGTTGGGGAGAGGGGCTTGAGGGAGGGAATACAGACACAGACAGATGAAATTAAAGGTCATTTGAGGGGTCGTATGGAAACCTAAAACATCAGAAACTTCTTTATATATATATATATATATATATATATATATATACACATATGTATACACACACACACACACACACACACACACACACACACACACACACACGAAGGTCATCTAGATAAAACCCCAAATAATGGGGGAGACAGAATCCTGACTAGACACCTCTTGTCACAAAACAAAGATTTCAGTACCTAGACTGGGTTACATCTAATTGAGTTGTTGGACAAAGGGGTCTCAAGGAAATCCCTGAATGACCCAGGCTACTGACAAGATAATAGGTTGCTCTTCATAAAGTGAGACAAGTCCCCATTGCTGAAGAAAACACCCACACAACTCATTGAACTCACAGAGGTCAGTCTAGTGTCTAGACTGTATCCTTAACCTGTATCCTTAAGTCCTAGGGTCTTTGGTATGAGAAGGCATTCTGCATGCTATGGAAAGGGAAACGTTAGCACCAAGCCAGCCACAAACCCTTGGGCATACAATGGTACCCTGCATGCAAGAGATGCTAGTGTAAGGGGGGCACAAATTTTCTGGGAGTAACGAACTAATAACTGATTTGAATTAAGGTCCACTCCATGAGATGGAACCCATAGCAGACCCTGCTTGAGTGACCAAGAACCTGAGACTAGATAGCTCAGGGACCTAATATAAAAGCAAATAATACTGGTCTTTAATGACAACAACAACAACAAACAAACACAATGACAAAATGACTCCTGATGATATTCTGCTGTACTTATAGATCAGTGCCTTGTTCAGTCATCCAGTCATCATCAGAGAAGCCTCCTGCAGCAGTTTTGGGAACACAGCCAGACATTGGGGGTGGGGGCACGCTTGGAAAACAGAGCCCTAAATGGGATGTCCCATCAAATCTGTCCCCTCAGAGTTCAGGGAACCCTGTGGAAGAGGAGCCACATTTTGCATATAAGGCTCATTCTAATTTGCTAAATCCCTGATTATTCTCTTCATCCATCTATTCAATGCCTCGAAGACTCCAAATACTACTTTGTAAAGTGAGAACAAAGAAAACAGAATAACCATTTTCTCTAAAGCACCATTTAGATGTAGGGATGTCAAGTGAAATAGCTCCCATTCTCAGAGGAATACTCTCTAGGGACATAAAACATCTTCAAATTCCTTTCCTACCTAAAATATGTCAAGAAAACAACAATAAAACTTACACTCCTGTGATGTTTTCATTGTTTAGCCTCTTTTATACATCATTTTTCTTCATTTCTTTTTGTATCTGTGTACTTACTTTTGGTGAGAACAATAAAATATTTTTATTATAGCTATAGCACCATTGAAAAACAATGAAGTTTCACAAAGTACACTCTATAAAGCAAAGGAAACCAGAAGCTCTTTGAGGATAAATTAAATTCTTGACTAAGGCTTCAGTAGTTTTTTGACCATTTGGAACAAAGGGATAAGTGTGTGTACATGGGAACATCAACAATGCAAAACCACAGTAGGGAACTGTTGTTGAATATTATTTTAAACTGTGTTACTTTTGTTTGTGTTGCATTTGTTTAACTCTGTGGAGCTGTGTTACTGTGCCTGTCTAAAACGCCTGATGGTCTAATAAAGAACTGAACGGCCAATAGCAAGGCAGGAGAAAGGATGGGCAGTGCTGGCATGCAGAGAGAATAAAGTGAAGGAGAAATCTGAAAGGAAAAGAAGAAAGGGCAAGAGAACAAGGAGAGGATGACACAAGGGGCCAGCCACCCAGCCACACAGCCCACCATGGAGTAAGACTGAAAGTAAGAAATATAGAAGTAAGAAAAGGGAAAAACCAGGAGGAAAAAGATAAATGGGATAATTTAAGAAACACTGGCTAGAAACAAGCCAACCTAAGGCTGGACATTTATAATTAAGAATAAGCCTCTTATGTAGTTTCCATCCTATTCTCACCAAGTTGATCAATTTTATACAGATGAATTAATCAAGAAAATGAGTCAGGCGGTGGTGGCACACGCCTTTAATCCCAGAACTCGGGAGGCAGAGCCAGGCAGATCTCTGTGAATTCGAAGCCAGGCTGGTCTACAGAGTGTGATCCAGGACAGGCACCAAAGCTACACGGAGAAACCCTGTCTTGAAAAAAAAAACAAAACATAAAATAAACAAAAAAAGAATAAGCCTCCGTGTGTGATTTATTTGGGATCTGGGTTGCAGGCCCCATAATAGCAAAAACAAACAAACCCCATGGAACAATGATTGAAATTCAATAAAACTTATTACTAATTATATTAATTAATGAGACATGCAAGCGTATCAATTTTCATAATAGTCACTGTCATATATTTTATGTTTTAAGAATAGGGTAAAGAGTACTAGACCTTAAATTATACCTGTAAGGCTCTCTACATGCTTTAAAAGTAGATACATGTGTTTGTTATGTATGTAATGTATATGGTAACGTATATGTAATGATTCAGTTATATGTGTTGGGCTAGAAAAGGATATTATGTGTCAAACATGGTCAGATTTGATTTTGCTGTCTGATATTTCAGAATGCTAGGCAGTGAAAAAATGGTAGTTAAGTCAAGGAACTATCAAATTTAAATAAACTGAGATTCATGACAATTTTATCTAATAAAAATTACATAATGTTTTAAAAGTTGAATTATTTGACCCAAAACTCTGCAAACATCAGTAATATTCTCACACAAATTAATAATAAAAGTGTCATGGACTTGGTAAGTATATTTTTCTCTTTAATGAAATTACATTTCCATAATACATAAAGATGCTGAATTTCAGGATTTACTTTGATTACTGTTGCTCAGTGTTCATAAAATAAGCTTTGTGCTTATAAAATGCGCATGTGTTTGTGTTTTCATATAGGTGCACAGTGGAGTCCAGAGTTGGATGTCACGTATCTTCCTAATGGCTCCCCCATTATTTAATTTCTCTCTCTCTCTCTCTCTCTCTCTCTCTCTCTCTCTCTCTCTCTCTCTCTGTGTTTGTGTGTGTTATTTCTTGGGATTTTACAAGATTGACTGGCCAGCAGGCTCTAAGGCTCCTCCTCAGTGCTATGACTAACATGCTACTGAGTCAGGGTTTTCTCCATAGGTGCTTGGCGTCAAACTCAGATCTTCATGGACTTAGGACATACATTTTACTAGTATATTCTTTCATTTCAATTTTCCTGACTATTATTGGATACCTGCTACTGTACATTGGATCAATAAATCATTTCTCAATATTAGCAGATTTCCCTGAATCCCGTCATAGCAGCATATCATGCATTTATGCATTATTTTATCAATTTGTGATATCTTATTTTTAGACATTTGTTTGGAAATATTAATCAATTTTTTCAGCTCAAGAATTTCATCTTTCCATTTGGTATATTTTTAAGGCCTGGGCTGCAGATATAGTACCCTAGTACAAACACCATCATTGTTTCATGCCTTTGTGTTCAACACCAAACACCACAATGTGTACTAATTAATAGAAAGAAGAGAAATGAGAATGAAGTCAATGAATCCAAATAATATTTTACTGTAACATCTTTGATTTGTTTGGACATCTATAAATGCTGAAGCAAATGGCAAACACATAGAATTTGCCATCAGACAATATTTGAGAAATGTGACTTCTGTTTTTTTTAATAAAAGTAACTACCACAATTATTGTTGTGTAGACTGATTCTTTCTCCAGGTGTCTAAGGGACATGCATGTCCTCTCCAGCCATCATCGAATAAGTCTCATCAGCATACAGCTTTCATCCATCCTCCACTTACTTAAGATTTAGGACAGACTAAATTTGTCCAATGAATTTTGGCCAATCTTCTTGGAAAACTCAAAACACTTTCTTGCATTACATTTTCCATTATGAAAGGCTTTAACAGTTTTTTTTTTCTTAACTGTGAGGACATAGCCACAGTCAATATTTAGATGAGTTTTAGGCCCTAGGATACCCTCATCACATCACAAACATACATCAAATAAATTAAATTATTAATAAAATAGGTATCCCTTTAAACTCCTTTTTGACTTTTTTAGAATCAAAACTCTCCTTTCCTCCCACTAGAAATATAATTCAGTGGTAAAACACCCAATAAGCAGGTGTGAGGGAGGCCCTGGATTCCAGAAACACTCTCTCTCTCTCTCTCTCTCTCTCTCTCTCTCTTTCTCTCTCTCTCGCACACACGCTCTCACACAAACACAAACATGTTTATAGTCAATATTATTTATATGGAGGCAATAAACTTCTGTGTGACATCATCCCTGAACCTTTGGTGACTTTAACTCTTTACAGAAAGGAACTCTTGTTTTCAGATAGTATGCTAAGAGTCTTTAAGGTTGACCAGATTCAGTGACTTGCTTGAGTGACTCACAAAACAAGACACAGCTTTACACATATGCAAGATTTATTGCAATGGAGGGAAAGAAAAAAAAAGTCAAAACTAATAGATGAATAGGACAAAGCTAAGATAAAACCAGCTGTCACCTTTTAGGAGTCCTCTGTCACTGGATTCACATAGGACATGTATAATTTCCTAGTAATAATTTTCCACAGCACATGATTAGTTTTGTTCCCAGAAGACTATTGAATCCAATATTTTTATTGGGGATTGGTCTCATAGATACATTCTGCCTACCATGTATATACATTTGCTTTGTATATTAGCTCCTTAATGTGCTCTTAGCAACTAGCACACAATCATTGTTTTGCTTTTCTATTGCATCCCTTCATTAAATCATTCAGAATCAACCTGAGCATGCTGTGTTTATCAAAACACATCTGCTGCTTCTGGGGACATGTTTGTTCGTTCTGTTTCTATGACCTTAAGTAGTGCCTTTCACCTCTCCCATGGGCAGAATCTCTTTAAGTGTCATAGAGAAGCAGAAAAGTTGAGTGGTGGTGTTTCATGAATGTTTGAGCTTCACAACTAATATTCTAGAAACTTTGTACTCAAAGACATATACTAGTGATATGAGGATAGCCAGTCACTATTGATACATAGACAGTGAAACCCCTACAACCTAAGGCTCAGGGAACAATGGAGAAGAGGAAATGGCAAGATTGTAGGAATCAGAGGACCAGGAAATCTACTGCAAGATTATATCTTAAAGATATTACAGGGATGCTACACCTATGAAATATTGACAGCATGGCTGCTTAAACAAGATAAGAAAATACCAGTTGACATGTCAATGTGGATGGGGGAAATCTCATGTGGCCTCACTCCTAGATAAAGAACTACAGGCAGTTAAAGACTGTTGAGAGAAGAAGAATTAATCTGCTCCAAGGATGAGCCTCTGAAATGGATCCCAAGTGGTCAGCCTTAAAAATATAACATACAAACAATGCTAAAGAGATCCAGCATGTTACATTTATATATTTATTCACATATAATTGTATAACAATAATAATGAATAAGAGGCTATGAATTTGGTATGTGGGTATAAGGGAGGGCCTGGAGAAGTAAAGGGAGGAATAAATAAGGTAATTATATTTTAATTAAAAAATTCAATAAATTAAGTTCATTTAAGATGAAGCAACATCTGGAAACAGAAGATCCCTGAGAACAAAAGAAGAATTTAGGCAAAGTAAAAAATTTCTAATTGGAAAGTGGTTGTAGAAGTACAAACACAGATATGGTGATTGAAATTCTTCACATAAAATTCGTAATTTGCAGATCTGATTGTCCCATCAGAAAGCACAATGAAACCAATGAGGAAACTCTGAAACACAATAAAGTAGTTAGGGCCATTTTTTGCAAATGAAATTAACACTTTTTTTAAGGCTTTGATTTTTTTAAGGTTATTTATTTATCTCTAATTTGTAGTGCATATGTATAAAGTTGTATGGACTTATGTGAATCATATGCATGCAGGATCCCACAGAGCAGAAGGGGATATCAGATTCTCCAGAACTGGAGTCACAGACAGTTGGAAATGGATATATTAGTGCTGGGAATGTATCTGGGACCTCTAGCAGCCAATGCTCTTAACCTCCGAGTCATCTCCTCCAGTCTTATGACATTTTTTCTTATCAATAAAAATGAACAATGACTGGAATTGAGACGATATCTATTTTTGTTGGTGGTGTTTGTTTTTTTTCGAGACAGGGTTCCTCTGTGTAGTTTTGGTGCCTGTCCTGTCCTGGATCTTGCTCTATAGACAAGGCTGGTCTTGAACTCACAGGATCCACCTGGCTCTGCCTTTTAAGTGCTGGGATTAAAGGCATGAGCCACCACCGCTCGGCTCAAGATGCTATCTATTAAAAAAACAAAAACAAAAACAAAAAAACCCACTATCTACAAAGTAAGTTCAAGCAAAGTAAGCCAGGATACAGGAGAAATTTACAGAAAATTCTTAATTTTTTTTAAGAACATGGAAAATGAAAAAGGATTTCATATTTGTATCAAGTTACCATAAAATATTTTATCCATTGAACATAATCCTATTAATCATTTACATCACCATTTACATCTGTGTGCTTTTTTAAAAGTACTGTATCTACTAGTATGCTGCTTTTTGTAGAGAGAAAGTAGCAAGATGTCATGCACCCCACACCCTCTGCATTCTCTGTTAGTACTGCAGTCACTGAACACTGTTCCCAAGTTCCTCTTCCTTGTGACCACAATCAAAGGACACACTTAAGGGGCTTTTCTCTCACTTACGCTTTATTCTTCATTGACTATAGAAAATCCCTCGATCTAGCATTAAAGGATCCACAGTGAACTGAAAACTAACTTTCAGATTCATTATATATTATTTAGACATGAACCTATAGTTTTTGATATACAGAAAGGAGATTGGCAAATACCTGAAGACTGCTGGCACCATTAACAACCTTTGAACTGAGATAGATTGGACTTTTCCACACTATTGGAAAGACGAATGATTTTCCTAGAGCTCTTTCATTCATACACACACACACACACACACACACACACACACACACACACACACACACACACATACATCATGATGCACTCCACTAAACCTAAATTTAGAGGCAAAAGTGGGTATATGGATGCAAACAGAAGCAGCAGTATCAGCTAGTAGGTCATTCTCACAAGAAATTCGGTGGCTTTTTCCATTTCCTTCCTGTTTTCCAGGGCTATGGTGTTGGTGTAATTGTGAATTTTGTTTTGGAGGGAAACCATACTTTAGGGATGAAAAAGCAAGAAAATGGAAACTTATGACTCAAACACACAGTGGAGGTGTCATCCTGATCAAGAATATTGATTCAGAGAACTAACTCTATAAGAGAAATCAAGTACTTTTTCTCAACAGCTGTATTTTCTAGACCCTTACAGTAAAACCTAACTTTCATCATAACATATACATTATTAGCCCACAAAATTTGTTATGGTCTGATTTGTTTTGAGGCAAGTGGAGTGCCTACATATATAAACTTTGTCTATTTCATACAAGGCAACAAAAATTTTTACCACTGAATAAAGAGAATCACTGGATTAAAATTCCAGCTTTAAGTGTGCTATATCAGTCTTTGTTTGTCAATATATATTTATATATATTCATGGTTACAGTTCATATATGTGTGTATGTATATTTACCTTATATACCTTATATCCTGTTGGCAAATGTAAACTTGTACAGCCACTGTGGAAATCAGTATGAAAGTTTCTGAGAAGCTTTAAAAATAGTATCTTATGACCCATCTATAACACTTGTGGTTAAATACAAGTGCCCTTATCTCCTACCATAGGGATACTTGCATATCTATGTTTATTTCTGGCCTATTCACACTAGGTAGAGTTAGTCTAGCTAGATGTTCTTCATCAGAAGAATTATAAGATGATGATATACTTAAAATCAGTGAAGTTCTATTCAGGCATGAAGAAAAGTGAAATTATGACATTTGCAGGAAAATGGATAGAACTCAGTATATGAAACAAAAACAAGTCAGAATCAGAAACACACACACACACACACATACACACACACACATTTGCTTTTTCATGATGTGGAACTTGGATTTAATTCTCTTTCTCCCTCCCTCTCCCTTTCTCTCTCCCCGTGTGTGTGTGTGTGTGTGTGTGTGTGTGTGTGTGTGTGTGTGTGTGTGTGT
>CABHPQ010157810.1:8585-30573 GCA_902168405.1 Peromyscus aztecus | reverse complement strand
ATTTTCCCCAGACTTCCGCCAACAGATAGATAACCCCACCTCCAAAGTCATGGCTGCTTGGACATGGAGGGTCTGCCATCTGACCAGGTAACTAAGATTTCATTCCATACCGAGAGTTTCATTCCATACCAAGGCAGAGACAGCCATAGGCAAGGGCACATCTCTCTGCGAGAGAGGCACAGACCTGACTAGCCACAGTTGGAGTAGGAACCTGTCACACTTGCAGAGGTTTCTGTCATCAGACAACAGCTTTCATTATTTTCTCTGTTTCTGCCTACACTTAACATAGAGGTAAATGGGCTGAGACCGTAGTTCAGTGATGAGAGAATGCTTGTCTGCATGCGCAAGGCCACAGGCTCAATTCTCAGCCCCAAAGGGGCAGAAAGATATAAAAGAGGAATAAAGCTGAGAGCTAAAGATTGCAGCAGAGAAAAGATGAGGCAGTTTATCACCTGAGTGTGAGCTATCTCCCAAAGGTTCCCGTGTTGCATGCTTGACTCCCAGAACACGGGAACATGAGTTTGTGAGTACAGGAGTTCTTATCATGTTGAATGGAGGCCCAGTGAATGGTGGGAGGGACTTTGCTGTTGCTTTTTAGCATCCTCTGCTGAAGAGGAGTGTCCCCTCCCAGTTCCTTTACTGCTGTCACCTCTAAGTACTTACTGAGCTGAGTACCACTGTCTGGTTTGTGAATCAAATACCTCCAACCATGTGGCCCTTTATTTTCATCTGGGACATGAGTATCTTCTACACTCATATTTAGCCCATTCATTTTTTTCTAGCAAGTAATGATTGGGCCCCTGCACACAGAGCATGGATATGATGTGATGTTGGCTCCTGCAGCCATGCTATGGGGCAGGGGATAGGCAGCCCCGTGAAGCCCTGAAGGACAGTCAGGATTAGCATGAACGAACACCCCCAATAGGTCCTCACTATGGCAGTTTACTTTTCTCTTTGTTTTTCAAGCGGATGCTGAGCCTGCCAAGTATTTACTCAATAAGAAAGACTCTTAGCATTGAGGTGATTAAATACCTCATCCTAGAGCCACCCAGGATTACTGTTCAGCCTCCAAGACCGTGCCAGCATCCTCCTCTGAACAAATGCCCATCACTCTGAGTCACTCCGGGCTGGTTTTGAAAGCTGCAGATGCTTGTCAACAACCGCAGGGGAGTCCAGGCTCACCCCTTGTCGTTCTCGGGCTTCCCGATTGGCACACCTACAGGCATATGCCTCGCCCACTTAAATAAAAAAATGAAGAAACAAAAACCTTCCTAGTTTTCTATCTTTCTTAATAATCATTTGTGTGTGAATGGAAATCCTCTGAAAGAAGTGCTCCCCCCACCACCTCTCTCTGTATTCTTATATTTTACCGGCAAACACACAGATAGCTATTGTCTTGAAGTTCACTCCATCCTACGGTTTCCGTGTTTTCATTTGCTCACAAAGACTAGTCTCGATGGTGCCAGACATATGACTTCAGAGGCTGTTCAATTTCCTTCTACCAAGCTGTGCACACTCAGAACACTCCCAGAGTTGGCACTTGTTAACTGACTTGGCAAAAATTAGAAATGCTGTGCAAACAGACGTGATTATTAAATAGGGTTGGTCACTTAAAAAAGTAAAATATAGTGCAATATTTATCAGTTTTTGATATAGCAT
Source organism: Peromyscus aztecus (assembly GCA_902168405.1). Classification (NCBI taxonomy): domain Eukaryota; kingdom Metazoa; phylum Chordata; class Mammalia; order Rodentia; family Cricetidae; genus Peromyscus; species Peromyscus aztecus. The sequence continues at coordinate 28,914 of CABHPQ010157810.1, read as the reverse complement.
AGTGATGATCATCTATACAATAGGATTGCATTTTAGAATAAAAACATTAGACAAAATTTTAGACTAAAGAGAATAGAGAGCTTAAAAGTATCTGTTTTCCTAAGTGCCTTGGAAGACAAGGACACATTGAGACTCTGTACCCCCAAGGATGTGGCTATTTGACCTCCTGAAGTATTAGGAGAGAGTCTGAGAGTACTGCAGAGACAGAAGGCAGGACATCCAGGGGCCGGAGACTGAGTTGGAGGTCATTGTTTTAGTGTGCAATAGAGTCCCAGGCGGATGTGATGCCCATGTGACCCAGGCATCCACAACAAGACTGTAGGCTGGGTAATTTGAATACAAGAAAAACTCACTTGGAATAAGTCCCAAGCATGAGAACCCTAGGATTAAGACTTCAGGCCTGTTAGTTCAGTGTCTGGGAATGGTTCTTTCCTCAGAAACAGCACCTTCTGGCTGACCTCCCAGGGTGGGTAGGACAACAGGACAACACTGCAGGGGTTACGTTCAGATTCCAAGAGCAGATTGGGACTTAGCTTTCATCAGAACAACTTTGGAAGGGTACAGACATCCTGACCGCAGCACTGCAAACATCACGAGAGGACTGTAGAGCTCTCCAGAACCAGAGCAAGAGGTCGAGTTGATATGGGCACTCTCAGGACCTTGTTAATAGTTAGGGACCTTGGAGGCTGGAAAGCACTCTTGTCTGCTGGCTGCAAACATATGGTGCTTAGATGCTCTCTCTGTAAGATACCATCAGCTAAAGGAACCAAGGGAACTGAAGACACCCATCCTCCTTCTCACGGACTCTCTAAGGTGTCGAATTACTCCCCACCATGCTTATCATTTATTCGCAGTGTATAAAGTTGCAGCAGTCCACTAGCTTCCCATCTATCTATGCTGTTTCTGCTGTCAGGTCTGTTGTCAACATAGACAGCTTCCATCCAGACACAAGCACGAGCTATGCCAAGAGGCCTTGGTACTCTTACCCAATCCAATATTCTTCAATGATTCCGCATCTCAAGAAAACTAAATAACTCAAATGCTTAGAGAGACCCCACGTGATCTGGGTCCACTTTCCCTCCCTGACACGTCTCTATTCTTCACAGTCTCCTCTCTAGTGTAAATCCAACATTTAATCTCCTACATCCCCATCAATTCTAATTGCCACTCCTAAGAGATAAGGTATATTCCTACCACAGGGCCTTTGCATTTGCTATTACGTCTGTCTGGACTATTACACCCCGGATATGCACATGATTCCCCACCTTAATTCCTTCAAGTCTTTATTCTACAAAGGTTCCTTCATTCGTTAAGGCCTTCCCTGGACATCTTTCTTATAATTTCAACTCCCGTTACTGAGCACTCCAGACCTCTGCTTACTGCTTTGATGTAAATGACACACAGCACCTGACCACTTTGGCCATGCTGTAGTCTCTCTTGCTCCCTAGAGTGGAAGCTCCAGATGGACAGACTTTCTCCACTGTCTTCTTCCCTACTGTGTCTCCTGCGCTTGGAATACGGTAGGTCCTCAATACCAGGTAGAAAGTGCACATGTAATGCAAAATCACCATAGGAAAGGACTAGCCTGGAGATTTCAGGGGGTGTATCATTAAGATGATATCAGAAAGGGACTGGCTGACTATGAGTGGGTTGAAGGAGGGGATGGGAAAGATGGGGCAGAGATGGCTTTTATTATGGAGGAAGGTCAATACAGAAAGAGAAGGAGGAGGGTAAAATAATGCAAGGATGTCTGAAAAGTCACAAGGAATATTTTTATTATTTATTTACCTAAAATTATATATATATGTATATATATATATATGAATCTATGTGCATACATATACATATGTAGTTTGAATGAAAATTTCCTGCCTGGGCTGACAATGCTTCCCCCAAGAGCCACAGATGATCTAGCAAAAATGTCAATGCCGGGCATAAGAAGTCCCCTTTGAGTTGTTGGTCAGGGCTATCCCAAGACTCCAACACATTATAGGCTATTGCTGTTCCATTGGTTGTCTCTCAGAGGTTGAAGATAATTCCTCATTGCTGAGGCAAACATACTTCAGACACAAAATTTGAAGGACTTGAGCTGGATCTGACCAGAAAGCCTCCTCCCTGGGGACATTCATGGCATCAGAAAGTACCAAGCAAGCTCCAATGGAGTAAAGCAACTAACAGCCCTACTTGGTTATATGATGCCTATGAACTTCAACAATGGCCGTCATGGTACAACAACCCTTAGTGTGCAATTGTGGCACACACTATCTTGATGGTAACCAACAGCTCTCTAGTAGAAATTAAGGCCTTCTCAGTAAGAGGGAAATCATGCCTGGTACTGAAAACCAAGCTGACTACTCAGAGCCAATGAGGTTGTGGATCTTTGTGGAGAACCTACAACCTCCAGTTTATGAAGCCAGCATAATTCCTAACAGCATCCTAAATGTGTATTCTTATACCCAACAGAAAAGTGTAATTCTTATTCCTCATCAAAGAAAATTCTTTTTGAAACAGATGAAGACTGTTTCAGCAAACCACAGAAAATCAAAATTCAGAGAACAAGCAATCTACCAGCTCCCACTGATAGATTTATACCACAAGTCCCACACCTACGGCTCAGGAAACATGTGGAAGAGGGGGCAGAAAGACTGTGAGACTCAGAGAAACAGGAAATCTGCTGTGAGATTGTGTCTCTTAGACTGTCAGGGAAACTATACTCATGAAACTCAACAACATGGCTGCCCAAATATGGCCTGAATAAGGAAATCACCAATAAACATGCTAACACGAAAGGGAGAAATCCTATGGGAGCCCAAGCCCTAGACAAAGAACTTCAGGCAACCAAGGAATATTGGGAATAGGGATGGGGAATAGTCTTCCTCAGGGAAGAGTTCATTGATGGTTATTCAGCACAGCATGGTTACCAAATGCTAAGTGGTCACTTCTGAAATCATATACATACAAGTAACATTGTATGGGCAGATTATATATATATTCCTAGATACACACACACACACACACACACACACACACACACACACACATACACACATACATACACACACACCTTAACAGTTAAAGAAAAAGCAGTCATGATTTTGAGAGAGAACAGGGGTGGCATGGGAGATTTTGGAGGGAAGAAAAGGAAGGGGGAAAACAATGCAATTGTATTTTAACTTCAAAATATAAAGTTAAAATAAAACGTAAAAGATGGCACTTAGGTTCCTTCCTGGGCACATTTCCCCCTCTTCCAGCAAATCTTTTAACTGCTGCATTGAAATAGTACTGATGATGTAGGAGAAACTTGGAGTAGTCATTTGATGTTATAAAGGATCTACTAAACTTGCTTCGAAAAGTAAATTCCATAAAGGAGAATTCAGCAGAGGGAGCAGTCAAGGATACGTAGCACAACTAGACTTGGTAGAAACTATAGAAAAAAAATATGGGACAGCTAACATAAACAAGATTAGCTTGCTGAGAACATGTTTCCGTTAGATTTGTCCACTAAGATGGCCACCAATGAAGCCCTATTCCCATAACAAGAGGAGACAGCTTTGGTCACAGCTTGCCCTTAGGCCCATCCCCCACCCCCACCCCCACCACACAGGGCAGCACTGGGACAGGGCCACCATTAAGTCCTGGTCTGTCATTAAATTAGGAAAGATGTAATTCTGCCCTGCAGGCAGGATGACCCTGATTAACAGCTGCTGGTCAAAGCAGCCCCATCTGTCTGTGGTTAGCTACGACAATATTTTTATGTTGTAAATCTAATTTCTCTCAACAACCATCTTGGTATTTCTGTCTCAGTGAAATGGGTTTAATTGCTCAAGTGTAACTTGGAGCCATCTCACTGAATATGTTAGTGGGGATTTCTGTTCAGGGCTGGTTATCTTTTGTGCATTAGCCAGAAAAAGTCACGTGATATTATTCAAGAGTTTTTCCTTTGTTAATCTCTAAGCAGTGGAGTGATTTCTCACTAGGAAGTCATATTAATTCTTTTTGTTTGTTTTATTTGTTTTGTTTCTTGAGACAGGGTCTTTCTATGTAGCCATGGCTGTCCCGGAACTCTCTATGTAGAACAGAATGACCTCGAACTCAGAGATCCACCTGCCTCTGTCTCTTGAGTGCTGGGCCAGCACATTAATTCTACAACAATAAAAATATACTGTCAAGATCCTGTAACACTGAATGTAACACATCTGAGTTTATTCTCTTTAAAAATAGGCATGTAACAGCTAGGGGATCTCACCTGCTAGTCTTCCTTGAGATCTGGAAGCTATGAAAATGATTCCCAAACTTGACACCCAGGATCTCATCAAATTTCATCTTTGAAATTCTGCTTGGGTGGATGGATCAGAGTGCCTGGGAATCTGTGTTTTCAAAAAGCCTGCAGTTGACTTGGATCAGCCAGCTTTCTGCTGACCTATGTGAAGCATGGTAGGTTGAGCTTTTGACTCAATCCTCAAAAGCTGGCCAGTAGGCATCCAGACAAGCCTCTTCTTGACAAAACTGCAGTTCCCAAAGCTGGAGAAGGGAGATCACATCTATTTTATTCTTGGTGTCTCTCCCTGGCTATTCGACAGGACGCTGCTGATAAATGCTACCGGTTGACTAAACGTATTCATGGTCTTCACGGCCTCAGCCCTCTTTTAATTAGATTATATCCTAGAAACATCTCATATACTTGGCGAAATCATCTCCAGGGCACCCAGAGAGAATCAAAAGTGTTGGCTTTGTTTTGCCTCTGCTTCTGTTTTTGTGTTTGAAGGGTTCATCTATCTCCGTTCTCTGTGGAAGAGCCTCTTTCCAAGAGGAGTGGATGGAAAAGAGAGACTCCAAAGGGCAGAGGAAGGGAGGATCATACCTGAGGTGGAAACGTAAGACCTCCTGGATTCTGAGTTTGGGTACTGAACTATAGTTTCTGAACTCTGTCTTTCTCCTGTTTTCATAACTTTATGGAAACATAATAGATATCTGTATGGAACTAGGAAGATAGTGGGGTTCACCTATCAGATGACACCAATGGGCTTCAGCCCTTGGACATTTATTCTTGGAATATACAGGGACCAATTCAGAAAAGACCAGGAAAAAAATTAGCAAAGAGGGAAGGAGCCATCCAAGTGTACGAGAAGCAGCAGCAGAGTTGAAGTTAGAAGTGTTAGGACCCTTGCCCACTGGAAAGGAGAGGCTCAAATAAATCAATACTGTTTCTCAATCTTCCTTCCAGTGTAAACAATTCTAATGTCTTCCTTCCTTCCTTTCTTCCTTCCCTCCTTCCCTCCCTACCTCCTTCATTCCTTCTTTTTTTCTTCCTCTTTTACTTTCTTTATGATTTTTGAAATCATGCAGCTTAGGCTAGTCTGAAATTCCTTATGCAGTGCATGCTACCATCGAGTGTCTAATTTTCCTGCCTCTATTTCCCAAGAGCTAGGATTACAGATTTATACCACCATACCAGCTTAACTTTATTTCCATTAACACTTTGTTCTACTTTTATTTTGTGCAACTTTACTGATAGTTTAATATAATAGAAAAAAAATAGACCCAGGGATGAGACCAGGGCCAGAGATAGATGTCTATTACCACATTCAATTGCCAGCATAAAAACACCTTGTTCTATTATTATTATTATTATTGTTGTTGTTGTTGTTGTTGTTGTCTTACATAGCCCAGGCTGGTCTTGAACTTATTGAGTTATTAATGACTTTGAACTTCTGATTCTCCTGACTCTGCCTCTCCATTGTTGGGTTATAGCAGACAAAGTTGGGTGGGAGACAGGGCAGGAAACGCTGGGGGAGTTGGAGAGAAGCAGTGGTGGATGGATATGACTAATATACATTGTATAAATGTAGGAAACGTTCACAGTATAAAACATTTAAAATAAAACAGAAACAAATGCTCTGCTTTCCAGGGCATTGTGTAGAACACAGTTGTTTCAATTCCCACTCCCTGTGGAATGCTACTCCAATTTTATCAGCTTGATTTTTTTATTTTTTTTCAGCTTCAAGATGTAATTTCATCTTGAAATTACAAGAGATAATTCAAAATTAATAGAGAACCTCCCCCAAAGGAAACTCAAACAAGCTTTTCTTTCTTTGCAAAACCTCCCCATGTTCAGTATAAATGGTAATTCTCATAGACACTTTTCTCATTAGTTTTCTACTTTATCAGGGAAATTATATTTTTTGACTATATTATCACAGCTAATTATTTTAAGCTTGGGCTTAAATGTTGCAGGATATTTGATCACAGTGTGAACCCCAAGTTTGTGTTTGCATTAATTAAATAATCCAAACTGGGGTCAGGAGGCAGGGCCAGCAACTAGTTGACAGAAAGTAATCATAGAGAGTCAGAGGGAGTCTGGAAGATGGATAGAGAGATGTACAGGAAGTAGTAGGGCAGAACTTTGAGTGTGGTGGTCTTTTTTTTGGTCTGGGAGAGTATCTTTCTGAGACACTGGTGAAGAGGGAAGGTCAGCCAGTTGCTCCTCAACCTCTCTGAGCTAGCAAGTTTTCACCCCAGCCTCAGAAGCCTGAGTCTTATTGATAACCAGAATGATAGAGATTTAGTTAAAAACTACATTTGGTGGCAGTGGCAGGAGGCAGATCCAGCAGGACATAAAAGTCCCACTGGGCTGCTGCCTGAGAAACAGGCCAGTGACTGCTGAGCCACAATTGCTGGCAGAAACAGCAGTAGATTCAGGTACAGCTGCTGTGCCTGAGGGGAAAAAAAAAACAAAACACTTAAATCCAAAGCACATTACAAAAGTACAAAAAATATGTAGAGGATTGATAAAATACTTAGCAAAAACACTTTTGTATTGATATAGGAAATTTCATTGTATGTGCTTGAAATATATTGTGCATTAAAGTCAGGAAAATAATGCAATGCTTAAATATATCAAACAATTTACATCAGTGAATTCATCTACTTGTGTTCCTTATATATTTTATCATATTTACTGTGATCTGTTAATCTTTGTGTGTATGGTGTGCGTGTGTGTGTGTGTGTGTGTGTGTGTGTGTGTGTGTGAGTGTGTACATGAGTGAGTGCATGCCACGACATGCATGTGAAGGTCAGGGTTAGAGGACAACCTCTTGTGACTGTCATCAACTTCTATCTTGAGACAGGGTCTCTTTGGATGTCACTATTTGTGCTAGCTGTCCTGAGAGACCCCAAAGGATTCCCCTGTCTCTGCTTCCCATAAGAGGCGTGCTAACAAAGGTATGTTACTACATCTAGCTTTATGTGAGTTCTGGGGCTCCAAATTCAAAGTAAGGTAATTATGTTTTGCCTCATTATTTTAATAGGATGCCCCCACAATCTGTGTGAGAGCATATTTGAAACATGTAGGCAACTTTTAAATCATATCACTACATCTTGTTACTGGAGTTTCTATGGCCAAAGCCTTTGCTCTGTCATTGTCCTCGTCACACTAATTAAAGAGACAGCTAAAAGGAAAAAGCAAAGAAGGAGTCTTTAATATGGCCACATTGAAAAGAGGAACAAACGAAGAGGTGTAGTGATGCCCAAGTCTGTCTTTGGGGTAGTTTCAGGAGGTTTTGGTTTAAATGGATGGCATAAGGTTTGTACGAACAAGCAGTCTTGGTCAAGCTATATTCCCTCCTCATCATTGGCTAAATATTGTCCCAAGTCCAGTCTCTCCTGCAAGGTAGTCTGAAAAGTTGCAGAAATATATGGAGTCTTTTCTTGGGAGACAAGTTTCTCCACTGTCTGGCACCCAGATTTCAGCCTTTCCCTTCCATAGCATGAGATTCCTGGGGGGAAATTTCAATTTCTTGAGGTTCATTGTTTCAATAGTCTTTTAGTCAAAGTGAGGGAGTACAGGTATTTCTGTATAATTGGTTTTGCTAGGATTGTTACAATTTTGCCTCTGCTGCCAGATTTCTATGTGTTTCCATATAAATTTTGTGTCACCAGCATTTCTTGCTTCTCTTAGGTCACAACATGTCCATTTGATTATGGAAGGTTTTTAATCTTTTCACACTGAATAGAAGGCCCCCTAAATAATACAGGCTATTGTCATTGCCCTGGGTTGCCCACAAGAACTCAATAATCAAACCCTATTGCTGAAAACACCATGCTCTTCAATCACATGACATGGAGAAATCAAGTAGGTGCAGGGGAGGATGTTTTCTGCATGCTGGCTAACTTTCATAGTACCAGGAGATATTTTGTAGGCAGAGGGTGGGGAGAAAAGTCATCAACAGTATAACCAGTTAGTTTTCTGTCAATTTGATGCAATCAAGGATCATCTGTAAAGATGGAACCTTGATTTTGAAAATGCCCCCCTCCATAAGATTAGCCTGTTGGCATTTTCTTGATTAATATTGATATGAGAGGGCCTAGGCCACTGTGGGTGGTGCCACCCCTGGGCAGGTAGATCTGGGTTATTAAGAAAGCAAACTGAACAAGGCATGGATGGCAAGTAAACAGCATTACTCCATGTCTTGGCTTCAGTTCCTGCCCTGACTTCCCTTAATGATGGACTGTGATAAGGGTATGTAAGCCAAATAAACCCTGTCTTTCCCAAGTTGCTTTTGGTCATGGTGTTTATCACAGCAATAGAAAGCAAATTAGAATAACAGTTTTACTCAGTTGTGAACTCTGTGAGCTTCAGTAATGATCAGCACGGCAAGATAGGCCCATTGGTACAACAGTGGCATGAATGGTATGGGGGTAACCAACCACTTCCTGATTGGATGTAAGGCAAGCCCCGAAGCAGGAAACACATATCCGGTACTATAAACCTGGCCAAGAGTACATGGCTCAAGAAGCCATAGGTTCTGGGGTGGACCCACTACTATTATTTTGCTAAATGGACACAGTATTAAATTGCCTTCTAAATATGTATATCTCTACTCATCAATCAGTGCAGCTTGTTAGGTCTCTTTAGAAAGGTTTCTTTGTACGATGGTTGAATGGTAGTTAATGCCGTAACTCATAACTAGTCAAAGTATTGAGACTAGGTGTCTAAAGAGTGCTCAGCAACAAATGGGATTGCTATATCTCACTATCTCCTCACAAGATTCATTGTGGATCAAGAAAGAGAGTGCAGAAAGATTGTAGGAGGCAAGGTCGAGATCTGAGAGTGTTTTAGTTACTATCCTGTTGCTGTGAAGAGACATCATGACCAAGGCAACTCTTCGTAGAGGGCTTGCCTACGGTTTCAGAGGCTTAGTCCATTATCATCACGGCAGAGAACGTCGTAGCAGGGAGTATGACAGTGGGCGGATATGGTGGTGGAGAAATCGCTAAAAGCCACATCCTGACCCATTAGCTGAAAGAGAGACTGGGCTTGGCATGGGTTTTTGAAATCTCAGAGCCCACCCCCAGAGGCATACTTCCTCCAACAAAGCCACATCTCCTAATCCTTTTCAAATAGTAGCCATTCCCTGATAACTAAGCATTCAAATATATGAGCCTCTGGGGGCCATTCTTATTCAAACCGTGGCAGTGAGACAGTGTCTTCTAGACTGGTACAGAACCACTGAACTCATGAACTCACGGTGGCTGTGTCTGTCTGCACAAGATCAAGCCAGTCAACATTCCAGCATGGAAGGAGGAGGGGCTTATGATTCCTGCTTGCTGCACTCCAGCTGAGGAACGATTGACAATTGATAGATTCTAAGGGACAAAGAGTCACTTTGTTAAATAGTGTGGCACCTGGTAGCTCAGTAATGTTCCAATGAATGGCCCTACTCCTATGAGTATATGGAAGGCATAAACCAGACTCCATGAATTATAAAAGAAAGAGGACAAGAAGTTGGGGGAGGGGTGGAGAGCGGAAGTGTATCCAAGAGGAGTTAGAGAATGAATATGATTATAATACATTCTATCCGTGTATCCAATTCTTAATTAATGAGATGTTTTATTTTTAAAAAGCAAAAAAGGAATAGCATAATAGGTCACATGTCTCATTCTTTTGTGTTTCCATCTATTACTGATTTATGATCCAGCAACTGCTAAGAATCTTAGGAATTGGCAGCAGGGTTACCATTAAGACTTGTGGGCATTTGTTCTGGCTACTTTCCAGGATGGCCCTCCCATGTCTTCTGGTTCTAACCACCTGGATAAACAAAGACTTAGAGAATACATTCATTTCAGCAGCTTAGCCTTTTATTTCTCACTTAAGATATAGAAATTGCTTAAATTTAATCTGCATCATGTAGTAATTGGCCAATACAATTATTAGAGCCAAATAAATAACACGTTTAAATGGCAAAGTTTGCCTAGAATTAAGAAAATAAGTTTCTTTTTCAGATTCAAGTCATCTTTAATCAATTAAGTTGATTTTATACTTAGGATTAGTCTCAGAGAATCAATACTGTTTGTGCCTTTATCTGTTAGAGTGATTCAGCCACATATAAGATGGCTCATTTATTGACAACTTGGACAAAGGGAGATTATTATTACACATAGGTGAATCTAGGAATTCCAGGCTTAGTTCATTGTGTGGCTTCTCTTGTTTCTGACCCAGCTGCAAGGTTACTGTGTTCTTCAAAGAGCTTTGTCTAAAAGTTGGAAGAGAAAAGAAAATCCTGTCTGATCTCCCATGTAAGGGGTAAGAAAACTTCCATGATGCTGGCTTGCTTGCACAGTCTCTTCCCTCTCCTCTCCCCCATCCTCTCTATGTATTTATGCTTGTAGAGAGATACTATAGAGATACCTTTTAAATTCTAGTATATTCCCAAAGCAGTCCTGCAAAGAAAGATTCCCCATGATTGGTATGACTAATGAACATTCATGTTCTGGGTTGTATGTGGGGAAACTCCTAAAGCATATTATTTGCCTAACTTAAAATTGGGTTCTGTTAATGAAGAATGGCATCTTTGTGTAGGTGACTAGTAGTGTCTGCAACTGAACAAAACTATTTTGTATTAACATCCAATAATAGTGAATCATTCAAGGCTATTTTTGTTCAAAAACTCTGAAAGCCCATGCCTAACCAGTTTAAGTAATGAAGAGAATGCACTGGCTCCAGAGACAGTATTAGTTCCAGGCAAGTCTTGCAATAGTGGTCTCAATAATGTAAGTGAAATTTGCCTTCTTCTGGTCTCCCTGCTCATTCTTTACAATGCCAGATTCTCCTGAAAACCCGCACTATTTGGGATCTAGATGGCTGTCACTGTTTTCTAGGGACAGACCTCTCTCAGTCTAGTGTCGAAGAGAATCTATTACTGCACCGATCACAGGAAATCAGGCAGCTTTTCTTTCCTATAAGGCACAGACATGATCTCATATTTTGTTGTTTCATTTAGTTTATGAGATTATCCTGCCATCTGTGAAGGAACTGTGTAATTCTTGTTTCAGCCTACAGATTACTGGCATGTGTTTAAATGATGCAGTGTATACCAATGATATCTCAACAGGAGTAAAAGGAGTTAGGAAACAGCAATATGAGTAAATGAATGAGTATGCTCCCAATGATCACAAGTCCTATATCAGAGGCATTTTTCTAGTAAGAGTTTCAATAAATTGAATAATTGTTTCTAGAAAGTGGCTTAAAATAAAGTAAGGCTTGAAAATCAAAATTGTAGAAAATGTGTAATGAAATCCAAAGCAGTGTAAAATTTTGGTGGAGTAAGCAGAGATTTCAGATATAGTCAAATTATTTTGAAAAATATTAAGAAGCTATTCATGTTAAATGTTGATATTGGAGTAGTTCAATTAGTTATTTTCAAAGGTAAAAATTTTATACAAAATCTAGTTAGTTCAAGTTCAAAATTGGCATTGATAGCTAACGTTTGAAGACATTGAAACATCAAAATAAACAAGAAATCCTTAGTACCCTATACATTTCAGTGAGCAACACTATTTAATGCTGTAAGTGTCTGTGGAGAAGTGCCTGTGTGTGCAGGGAGGAAGTATGAGGATGTGACACACAAGTAAACAGGACAAATGGTTCTTGGCCCAACAGCAGTCTTTTGAGCCGACCTTAGCTCCTCTGGAAGTCTGTGGAATTATATTCTGTGGAATTCATCTATCCTACCAGTGTAGTACAGAACGGATAGGTGTAGTTGAGCATTATCCCACAGCAGATAGGAGCCATGGAGAAGCAAAAGCAAGGGCGAGAAAGCTGTAGGAATGAGCATGTAGGTAATTTAGCAGAAGCTACCTCAGGGAGGAGGGACTCTCTCAAGTCCCAGCACTGTCCTCATGCAAGGTACCATCTTCTGGAAAAGTTCTCCTGGAAAATTTGTGCTCTGCTGCAGAACTTTGAACAACTACAGGCAGGGAAAGGAAGAGTCTGCCTTGGGTATAGAAACTACAATCCAAGACTGGGAGGTACCATGTTCACCTGCTGCAAGCCACAATAATATGAAGTAGGATTTCAGCTGATTAGGACAAACTAATACCTAGAAGAAGCCAAGGGCCTTCCAGAGGTCAAGCCAAGGCTCAAGGAGTCTTGGTGATATTGGCTTTCGATTATTAGTCGTTTCTTGCTATAAATCTCTCATGTGCTATTGTAGCTTTTTTTAAATCATTCATTGGGCACAATTTCCCCTCTACTAATGGAATATTTAGATAACCTTCTGTGCAGTAACACAGCCAGGATCCCTAATCTCAGGCTTTTCTCTAATTATCATCATTAGCAGCATCCGGCCAGGGCCATCCCCAGATGGAAAAAAGTATCTTATCAGAGATACCTCTGTACTCTCTAAGAACAGACTTAAGCATCCAGACTATCTGTTTGAGAAGGCCTGGCGGATGTGCCAATTAAACTTAACTTTCTCCTTTCCAAAGTCTTATCTCTAGTTTTAGATCCACCCTTAACAATTAACTCAGAACTAAAGGGTTCCTACTTACAGGTACATCTAGCTGTGACGTAAGTTGCCTAGCCAAGTTGCCTAGCAACTGAGCACACTTACCCCGCCCTGCCAGGAATGGCAGGAGCAGAGATAGCTTGGAGAGATAAGGGCCAAAGGGATAAAAGACAGTTTTATTTTCAGAGACAGGATGAAGAAGAGAAAAGAGAATAGAAGAAGTAGATGGGTAAGAACTGGAGGGGAACGAACTGAGATGGGAAGAACTAGATTGGAGGAGAACTAGATTGGAGGGCTAGAAGAGAGAACTAGAAGGATGAGATGGAAGATAAGAAAGAGCCAGATGGGGAAGAACTAGATGGGTAAGAACAAGATGAGAAAGGCCAAGATGGGGTAGAACTGCAATGATGAAGGAATTAAGATAGCATTTAGAGGGAAGAGCAGAAAGATGTAGAGAGAATGAGACAAGAAAGGAGCTAAGTGAGAGAGCAGAAAAGAAGCTGTGTATAGAGAGAACTGACTCAGAACAAAGTGTATGGACTAAAGAGTTTTGTGTACATAGATTTATTAGAGAATCCCTCAGATTAATCCACCACTGGTAGCATCTCTTCTGGAACCCCTGGGTGAAGGCTCTCAAGGGGCTGGACCCCCAAAGCTTTTGTTATTCACCAGCACCAGGACCCAGGAGGAAGCTGCGAAGACTACAGAGGTGTGGCAGGCATACAAAACCTGAGTAAGGCCAGAGAGAAGACTTTCCTCAGCCACCAGCTGCTTAATGAGTAAGTGTAGGAAACCGGTGCTGCAACTACACATTGAATTGAAGGCAAATTTAAATATACTATTTATTTTAACCTTGTGTGGCTATAAGCACTCTCCCTCTTTCTACTGAGTCAAAGTTCTGAGTGAAGAATGTTCAACTATAGGCATAGGAACCAAAAGGAACAACCTAGTTCTGGCGGGTCAAAAATTTGGAGTGATAAAATTAGATGAGCAGCATTATTTTCCAAGCACTGTTAGAGCAATCCAGTCCGGATGGGTAACACCTTCTGCTGTGGGATGGTCTGTGTGTCAAACATGTTGCTTATTGGTCAATAAATAAAAGTTGAGCAGATGTCATTTGTACGAGTCCCCAACCCCTAGTCCTAGTTTGCAGATTCCCAGTCTCTACAGCACCTCTTCTGGCAAGGCCCAACCTGACTTGATCTCAATTCATTTGGCAGTAAGACCTGACCTGAACAGGGAGACTATTTACAGTGCTTCCACATCCCATCCAGTGTAAATATTGGTGTGTTTCATGATGGAATGTTGTCCCAGGCCCTACCTGGTTGCCTTCCCAATGTGAGAAACTCTGCATTCTGAGAAACCCAGGGCCTCTAAGATCCAGACAAAGGGTTGGAGACCTGTAGTGGCTGTGTAGGCAGCACAGAAGTGGTTTCCGTCTGTGGCTCTGTGAGTCAAGATTTATTAAACAAGCATTCGTATCGCTCCACTTATAAACACACTGATCGAATCAGCTTTCCGGATCTGAGAAATGTGAACCTTGTTTCCTCCGACATTCACTATCAAGGTCAATCTCCCCTCCTGCTTGTTCTCTCTGCTATAATTGCCAAGGACCACTTATTTTGGCCTTGGAACATTTTTCAAGTTGGAAAAATTCCCCTTACCCATTATTTTAATTCCTACCTCCATCTGTATGTGCGCCTGTAGAAATGCATGGATGAGCAAATGTCAAAGCACTCGGACAGCCTGGCAGAGGTACTGTACCTCTGTCCCACTCAGTCCCGTGTCTGGGTGGCTTTCCCACCCAATTCCACCTGAGGTGGGTGAAGAAATCAAGAAGCTCAGTGATGACTTCGGTCTGTTCTCCGTGTGTTCTATTGCGGGAGAATTACTGGCTGAAGACCTGGGTCATCTTCAGGCAGTTCATCTGGTTCTGTTTCAGGAAGGGATAGCAGATCACAATCTCCACAGCCTGTTCTTGTTAACTACCCCAGATCTCCGGAGATCTAGGAGAAAATTCTCCTCACTGCTCACCTTCTGCTGTGTCTCTAGAAAGTCTAAAGTCTTTGCACGCATTTTAAACCTCTTAGAATAGACAATAACCACACCAGAACTGACTAGAGGAATGACATCTGGCTTTGAAAATCTGATCTCACATCTATTTCTCACTGAAAGCAGAAGTGTAGGTAGAAACGAAGTTGAAGATCTCCTTTGCAGGGTACTCGGCATAGTCTCTATCTTTGATGTGGTAAGAGAGGAGGCCTCAGGATGTAGAACTACTAGTCCCCAGGGGGCCAACAGGGAAGAGGCAAATGTTTTTCATGTTAATATGTTAATTCAAACAAGAGGGACAGTTAGATCACAGGGAAGTAGAGATGCCATTTTAAAGAAAACACAGCAAAAGGTCTTGACATTCGAGTTCTCCTTAGGCCCTTTCCTCATGTGCATTGCGGATCTTAGAGCTTCTTGGGGCTTTAAGTTCTTTAAAATAGGCATCAGAATCCCTGCTTTTACACAATCAGCCCCGGCCACTCAGCTAACAATTGCTGAGACTCAGATTCATTTTTGTTAGACTCCCAAACTACTAATTTTTGTCCTCAAATCATGCTGTCTCTGGAAATTTCACACAGGGAATACTAGAGTCCTTTTGCTGTTAAAAATGTCAGTGAGCTATTACTATGGTGAGGGAAGGCTTTTTGCATTGTTTGACTTCCTTAGGAAGCCTCACTGAAAGCTCTGGAGCACCATGAGAGCTGGGCAGAAAATGGGGCAATGGACTAAAGAGATGGCTGGTACTTGCTGCTCTTGCACAGGGCCGGAGTTTGGTTCTTAGCTCACACATTGGGTGGCTCACAGCAGCCTGTAACTTCAGCTCCAGGAGATGTAAATGGCATCTTTTAGCTACCAAGGGCACCTGCATGTACTTGGGCATATACACAGGCACACACACACACACACACACACAAATAAAAATGAAAGAAATCCTAAAAAGTAAAAATGGAAAGATTATAGCAAGAAATGTCTGCTTGCTTTAAAGAACCAATCTGAGAGTGAAGAAGCATTCCTTCTGGGGCAATCCTGGACACTGATATGAGGCTTCAGTGACTCTCCCTTGTTACCAGAAAGAATCCATCCTAGATAGAAGACAGGATACCATGAGCCTGTACACACAGTCACTCAGGAGACTGAGGCAGAAGGATGGGAGTTCAAGGCCTGCCTGTTCTGCAGAGGGAGCAAGACCAACCTGGGCAATTTAGTGAGACCTCTGCCTCAAGAAAAAGCTAGGGATATAGTTTGGTAGATGAGTGCTCAGTTAGCATGTGTGAGGCCCTGGGTTCAGCCTTCTGTCTGCCATATAAAAACTACATATGTACCTAAGTGATAACAGATGGGATGGATGCCTTGCTGGGAAGCCTGCTCATCACAGTTGCTCACTATTCTAACATTTTTGGCTTCCTGGAAGACTTTAAGATCTCACTCTCTCTGATATACTCTCTAAAACATCATACTTCTTTAGAAACTCAAAATACAATGTCTCCCCCGCCACCCCACCCCACCCCTGCCCCAAAACTTGAGAATCTGTTTAATGGGGATTGGGAGAAAACATCTATTCAACCTAAGTTGCTTTTCCTGTTGTGGCAAAGTATTTGGATGAAAGCAGCCTAGAGATTTGCATTTAGTTCACAGTTGGTGGTATGGTTCATCTTGGGGCAATCATGGCAGGAGGTGTAGTAGAATATTTTAAGGTAATACTTTTGTTTATGTTGTATTTGTTTAACTCTGTGAAGCTGTGTTACTGTGCCTGTGTAAAACATCTCATAGTCTAATAAAGAACTGGCCAATAACAAGGCAGGAGAAAGGATAGGCGGGGCTAACAGGCAGAGAGAACACATAGAGGGAAAAACCTGGGAGGAGGAAAGAGATAGCAGCCAGAGAAGGATGAGGAGTCCAGGGCCAGCCACCCAACTACACAGCAAGCCATGGAGTAAGAGTAAGATTTGCAGAAGTAAGAGATGGGGAAAAGCCCAGAGGCAAAAGAAGACAGGTTAATTTAAGGAAAGCTGGCTAGAAACTAAGCCAAGCTAAGGGTGGGCATTCCTAAGTAAGAATAAGCCTCCGTGTGTGATTTATTTGGGAGCTGGGTTGCAGGCCCCCCAAAAAGAGCCAAAACACAACCAACAACAAGGAGGAGTTTGAAGCAACTGGTCACATTGTGTCCACAGTCCAGAGTAGAGAGCAGTGAATGCTCTCCCTCGACTCAAAAAAGCTCTCCTTTTTATATGCCAGCCAGGATCCCAACACAGAAATGAATGGTGCCACCCATAAGTAGGCAAGTTTTCCCCACCTCAGTTAATCTAATCAAGTTAATCTACCACGAGTGTGCCCAAAGACCCATCTCCTAGGCAATTGTAGATCTCATCAAACTGGCAATTGAGATAACCATCACACAACCTACTGTTGCATAATGTTGATGAGAACCTCTGACTAAGGCCTTTAAAAGAGACCGTGGGGATGACAGCCAGAAGACCTGTCTCGGGACAGTAGTGTTTCCTTACCCGATGGTAACGGACAAGCATCATTGAGGAGAGGAGGAGATAAGGAGGATAAAGGCAAATGAACAAGTAAATGCTTCAGAAAAATTACGTGCAACACTGAAAACAAGAGAAAAGAAAATCGTAGCATTTACACTTTCCTTTTTAATTTTGGATGTTGTTGTTTTATCTGTGGACCTAAAAGGAAACACTTTTCTATTTACATCTATCAGTGGATCCCTACACATTACAGAGTGTACAAACTTGTAGTGCTAGGGAAAGTAAGATAAGTCATTTTTTACGTTTCTGTTGATAGGGTAGAGAAAAGGGCAGGGGACAAGTCCATTTGGATTCTGGGTAAATGGTTCCATCTCCAGATTCAAAAGGACATCCTAGAATACAAGGTAGTGACTCTTTCCCCCATTTCTCCTTAGCCAACAGAACACACTAAATTATTTTTTCCTTTGTATATATATATATATATATATATATATATATATATATATATATGTGTGTGTGTGTGTGTGTGTGTGTGTGTGTGTGTGTGTGTGTTACGTGGGGTAGGGGGGCATACTTGCTTGTGTATGTGGGTATGGGTGCACCCGTACCATGGTGCACATGTAGAAATCAGAGGACAACTTGGGGGCATCGGTCCTTACATTTTCACCTTGTTTTTGACAGGCTCTCTTCAGTGCTGTGCCAGTAAGGTTAGCTGCCTGGCTTCTGGACATCCCTTTGTCTCACTTTCCATCTCCTTGTTGGGGAAGCTGGAAATATTCAGACCATTCTACTGTATCATGGCTCGGTGTGGGTTCTGGAGATCCGAACTCAGGCTATTGGACTTTCTTGTGACAAGTGCCTTTTACCTACAGAGCCATCTCCCCAGACCCGGGATTATTGTTATTTATTTATTTATTTACTTACTTACTTACTTACTTACTTACTTACTTATTTATTTTTACCTACATCTTTGTCCTGTGCACTGACGTATGAACTCCTTGACAATGTCACCTGCTTCACATTGTTAAGGGTTAAACAGTCCCATGGCCTACACTGAGTGTTCCAACGTCTGTGCAATGGTATAGGAGGATAACGTATGCCTCTGAAGTTGGTCTTTGTTGTGGGATCTGATGATTGCAACGATTGTAATGGAACACTTGGGGAGCTGCTTAAAAAGTGCTCTTTTGGGTTATGTGCTATATATAGCTTGAAGGTCACATTTTACATAGAAGTAAATATGTCAGTTGATTAAATGAGTCAGAGCAAGTTTGTTTATATCTAATGAAATTACACAATACACAAGACTACAGGAAACACATTCTGCCTATCTTCTTTTTCCAGCTAAATTAAGCTCTAAGAAGGAAATATGTTGCTCTCTCACAGCCTACCACTTTTAAACAACCTCAAAGGCCTATTCCCCATGGGTTATACTTTGGCAGGACACTGCTGTCAGTCTGTGCATGGGGTCATGTGAAACCCTGTGATCTGGACAGTTAGTGGTCCACTCTTCACTAATAGATACCACCTTTCATATGACTCTTGCATGGGAAAAGAAAGTCCTGTTCCTGCAATGGGAATGTTTGGGAGAATCGCTCTCCACACAATTATTCAAACTCCAATAATCTTATCTAATTCTGAACAATGCCTACTTCAACACAGGGACTTTATTGTTCTATGGATTTCCTTATTACCCACCCTGGACAAGCTCAGCTCGAAGTTTCCTTGAATGCTGTACCATACCATTCCCTTGCTAACAAAGACAGAAAGCAGTGAGTGAAGGGTAAAGCACTGGTTTAATTGGAGCCTGCATTCCTGGTAATTTACTTAGGAAACCAGTATAAAGAACTGCCAATCATCCTGAGAATGAGTGAGGAGGCCAAAAGCCCACAGAGTCTAAACAGTGATTTAGTTGAACAACAGAGAATTTTATAGTATCTCATCAGAGATCTTCCAAATGACGCAGCTGTACCACTCCTGGGCATTTACCCAAGGGACTTCAAGTCAACACAACACAGTGGTATTTGCACATTATTGCTATCGGAGCATTAGTCACAATAGCTAAATTATAGGACTAACCTAGATGTCCAACTAGAGGGATGGATAAAGAAAATGTGGTTTATATACCCAATGGAATTTTTTCTCACCTATGAAGAACGAAGTTGGGTTAGGGAGATGGCTTAGCAGGTGAAGGCACTTGCTTCCAAGGCACCTACTTCCTGAAGACCTGAATCCAGTCCATAGGACCCACACATTAGAAGAAGGAGAGACCTGACTGCCACAGCTAATCCTCTGGACCACCACGTGTGCCATGACATATGCCACCCCCACACCACACACGCTCACAAAATAAAAATGAAATGTTTTGAGAAGAATGAAGTTTTTCATGTGCAGGAAAATGGATGGAACTGGAGATAATGTTCTGCCAAGTAAGTCGGTCACAGAAAGACAAATATTATGGGTTTTTTTCTCATTTGTGGCTGGTAGATCTTATATTGATACATAGTCAGTTATGTATATGCCATGAATGTAGAAATGCTGTCTAGGAGAACAAAGAGACGAACAGGAGTGGGGAGGGTCAAGAGAGAGGAGGGCAAGGGTCAGGTGAGAGTGGGAGAATGCTTAGCATACAATATGTTCTTACACAAAAACTTGTAAAACTAGACAAATAAGGTATTTACTTAATTTCCAAAAAGTAGTCATAAAGTTATATGTTATCTTGCAGATGTGAAGACAAAACCAGATATGTCTAGTGTCTAGCATTAGGCCCAAGGTGCTGCCCCAACTGGTCCTAGGAACCCAGAAATACTGGCATTTCCTCCTCAGCAGTCACCTTCTGTTGGGTCTAACTTGTTTTACATGGATCCTTGGTGTGGTGGTTTGAATAAAAATGGCCCCCATAGGCCCATAGGGGGCAGCACTATTAGGAAGTGTGACCTTGTTGGAGGGGGTGTGGCCTTGTTGGAGGAGGTGTGGCTTTGTTGGAGTAGGTGTGGCCTTGTTGGAGGAGGTGTG
>CABHPQ010157809.1:17139-40303 GCA_902168405.1 Peromyscus aztecus | reverse complement strand
ATGGGTGACGGGTGGCTATGACCCTGCTCCTTCCCAGGACGCCCCCATGACCAGTAGGGTAGGCACAAGCTACACATCTACCCAGCCTCCCATGGCATCAGCTGCCCAGTGCAGCCAGCTCAGGGGAGAGATCCCTGCCCCTCACGACCCCTCCCTTCTGTGGCTTCATTGAGATGAGGCTGCACTGTGAAGCTGCAGGGCTGAGCCCCATTCCAAGGTCCATTTAGCCCTTCCACATTAACACCAATGCATGATGACGTTGCACGGGAGGGCGAGAGCCTATCTCTCATCTGTAGCTGTATGAGGTGAGAAGGCCAGTGTCTGGATTGGGGGCACGGCTTAGAGCATGGCCGCCATGTGCAATCCACAGAATAAACTTGAAGGTGGATGTTCTAGAATGTGCGTGGTGTGGCTTCCAGCATGGGGAAAAGCCCTGGTGTCTGTGTGGCCCCCCACCCCACTCTGACCCCTTCCTCAGAGAGGTCCATTGCACTGTTTCGGGTGAAACAATTCGAGGCTATCTCTGAGTCCCTCTACCTCTTACATCAACTGCCTCCCATAGGAGCCCTCCCTGAAGTAGCCCAGGGTCACTCCTGGCTCTCTTGTTCTCAGAGGTTTGGGGTCCAAGGCATCTTGAGATGATGCCCACTTAGAGTGCAAACTGAGGACCGGTGTCTTTCCTGGAAGTGTGCATCTCAAAGATGTGGACATGCAACAAGACCTGATACTTTATCATTACAATCAATGGTGAATCCTGGTCCCTGGGTGACAAAGGGACAGCATGTCCAGAGCTGCCTCAGGTCCTTCTCCTGGACCTCTGGACACCAGCTCTGAGGGTCTCAGCTCTGATTCCCAGACTCCGAGCCCTAGAGCGGGGCTTCATGCTACCCACCTCTCCAGGGGCTCCCACCTGAAGGAGAACAAGTACCTGATCGTGGTGACGGATGGGCACCCTCTAGAGGGCTACAAGGAACCGTGTGGGGGCCTGGAAGACGCAGTGAATGAGGCCAAACACCTGGGTGTCAAAGTCTTCTCTGTGGCCATCACACCTGACCACCTAGTAAGACCCCACCTCCTTTTACGCCCTCAACACACAAGATGGAGGGCCTCTGGGCTCCTGCCCTCTGGGTCCCTAAGCCACTGGCATCCTCTTTTCTGCTATTGTTTGGGTTTCAAGGCCTCCCATCTCTGGGCCCCTGGTGTGACCTCTGGGGTAGAGACATCCCAGTAGATAGCCCTAGCCCTTCAAAACCCCACCCCACTGAGGAGCTTGGGTATTCCTGTACTGGTTCTGCAACCACTACCCGGTTCACAGTGGCGTACAGACTTTTGGAGGTAGTTCATTCTCTCCTCCTCCACGTGCCCAGGAGCCACGTCTAAGCATCATCGCCACAGACCACACGTACCGGCGCAATTTCACAGCCGCTGACTGGGGGCACAGCCGCGATGCAGAAGAGACCATCAGCCAGACCATTGACACCATTGTGGACATGATTGTGAGCACTGACTTCTTCAGGGTGGGGGAAGAGGGGAAGGGGGGCTGTGCCAGAGGAGAGAGTAACTCACGCTTTGATTTCCATTTCAGAAAAATAACGTGGAGCAAGTGGTAAGTGCCTGCCCTTGAGCTATGAGTCAGGGCCTGAGTCTTGCACAGGTCCTAGCTCTGGCAGTGGGTCCCCCTGTTGGAGTGAGTGTCCCAGAGCCCTTTTTTGTCCTTGTTGGGGCACCCATCTGCTGCTTTTGGATTCTGACTGATCTCCTATCCCTTTCTTCCACAGTGCTGTACCTTCGAGTGCCAGGTAAGTGTGGCCCACCTTCCCTGCTGGCCCCTTGACCCTTCCTTGTCTAGGGTCTGGGGATGAATAGGGTCTCTCTTGTTTCTTTCAGGCTGCCAGAGGACCTCCTGGGCCCCGAGGTGATCCTGGTTATGAGGTGAGTGGCTGAAATTGCTTTGCTTCCATTAAGATGGAGCCACTGGTGCACACCTTTAATCCCAGCACTGGGGAGGCAGAGCCAGGCAGATCTTTGTGAGTTCGAGTCACTGGTCTACAGAGTGAGATCCAGGACAGACACCAAAACTACACAGAGAAACCCTGTCTTGAAAAAAAAAAATGGAACCACTGGAAGCCATAGCTCTGTGCCCATCTCCTTGGGAACCTTGTACACCCAACATTGACTGGGCAGGTGCCTTTGTCTGGGGAGAAAGTCCAAGCATGCACTTAATGTGGGTTTGGGGTGTGGGAGTTGGGGTTGCAGAGCCTTCTGCTTGTGATCCAGAAGGCTGCCTTTGGGCTCAAGGGTCAGTTCGACATCCGCTTGATTCTTGAAATCAAAGGGCCTTCTGGTGGAGCTGGGAAATGAAACTGGGGTTCCAGGCCCTACTGTGACTCACATGGGACAAATCTGAACACCATGGGAGATACTGAGGTCAGGTCTAGGGTGGCTCTCCTGTCACGTAGCCATCATTCACAGAGCTGAGCTATGGCCCCCTCAGGGAGCGTCCATGCTGGGTCCTCCTGTTCCTCTGGGCATGGAGCAGCACACCAGCTCAGCCTCGAGAACTTGTGGGCAGAGGCACAGCTCTAGGCCCAAGCCCAGCCAGGGTGACACAGCATGAGAAACCAGAAGACTCCCAGAACCCAGGCAGGCCCAGAACCACGGCCACAAGAACTCTGGAGCCTGGATGGAATCGCTCTAAAGACCCTTTTCATGCCCAAGGGGTCTTGCCCAGCTTTCCAGAACAGATGGGCATGGCTCCTGACCTGGTCCCCCTGAGCTCATCTCCTCTGCCTTCCAGGGGGAACGAGGAAAGCCTGGCCTTCCCGGAGAGAAGGGAGAAGCTGGAGACCCTGTGAGTATGGGTTACTGTCTGCGTGAGGATGGAGACAAATGCTGAGAAGCCTGAGGCTGGGGATCTGAGCCTTAGAAACTTCCAGAACAGCAGCTCTGAACACAGAGATCACACAGCCTGTCCTCTGTTGGGGGAAGAGGCTGCCCCAGGGGTCAAGCCAACAAGTCCCAGGACCTCTGCTTTGGGCCATGATCAGTCTCCTGGCAATTCCCCTTTTTATCTAGCCCTCCTCAGGGTGACCTGGCTCCCCTCCCTCTCCTCTGGGGTACTGTGTCCCCCATCTCCTCCCTCGGGGTGTCCTGGGTTTCCTCCTGGAGCTTGCCATGAGATCTTGGAGACCCTCCAGGGAGCCTCACAGCAGGTCACTCGAGGATCTTATGTGGGTCTTTCTGCAGTGAGAGGTGAGGTGGGCTGAGTGGGACCTTCCCCTGCTACCCAGGGATGTCTGACTATCTCTTGTACTATTCCAGGGAAGACCCGGGGATCTTGGACCAGTCGGGTACCAGGGTATGAAGGTATGTGTCCCAAATGCCCAGTGACCTCTCTTGGGTGGAATGGATCAGGGTTTGGCGGTAAGGAGCAAACTGGTCTGTACAATAACGTATCCCTTCTTCTTCTGTTTGGTTCATAGGGAGAAAAAGGGAGCCGTGGAGAGAAGGTGAGTGAGGACCAGCTTTGGGGGGGTCCCTTTGGGTACGGAGAGTTATCTTGACTGATGAGCACCACAGGGCGATAGTTAGTGTTTCTGTCAGGGGGAGCATGGGGGAATGCCTCAGGGGGAATGCAGCTGGTCCCCTGAGCTCTGCTGCCACCTGAGGCCACCTGGATTAGAGAGGACTGGGGATGGAAAATGTCACTTTGCCTCAGTGGGCAGTTCCCGGAGAGCCTCCAAATGCAGGCCCTGTCCTCTTCCCTACTCATTCTGTCCTGTGTCCCTGATCGCCACAATTCTTGCTCTCTTGGGTCG
This sequence comes from Peromyscus aztecus, assembly GCA_902168405.1. NCBI lineage: Eukaryota > Metazoa > Chordata > Mammalia > Rodentia > Cricetidae > Peromyscus > Peromyscus aztecus. The sequence goes on along the minus strand of CABHPQ010157809.1, from coordinate 36,485 downwards.
ATGGGATGGTGTTGCATTCACAGTGGGTCCTCCATACTGCACATGCCTCACTCCCACCTAATGGGAGAATGGAGGTGTAGTGGGGGCTGCCCTCTGCTCCAGCGAGGGGACTACCTCTCACCCTCTTCTTCCTGTTTCCACAGGGCTCCAGAGGACCCAAAGGCTACAAGGTGAGTATGGCTGGGTCAAGGAAATGAATGTTGTTCATGGGCCAGTGCTAGTGACATCTGCCCTTTGTCTAACCTTCCTTTGTCTCCGCGTCTCACAGGGTGAGAAAGGCAAGCGTGGCATTGACGGGGTGGACGGCATGAAGGTAATCACGAGGCGGGAGGGCTAAGAGGGTGGGTATGCTGTCTAAAAAGGAAGGTAGACTTAGCCAGGGGTGCCCCAAGTGCGCAGGTGCCGTTCCCGTGGTGGGCCTTCCTGGGAAACTTGGAAGTAAGGGTCAGGTGATGTTTCCTGCCCAGACCCAGGTCGTAGTAAACCTCAAGTGATTCACTGAAGTTCAGAGGGCTCCTGACTTTCCTGGGAGGGGCTTGGATGAACAGAGCTCAAGTCTCTGCTCAACCATTCTAATCTTGATGTTTCCTTCTCCCAGGGGGAAACGGGGTTCCCAGGACTACCAGGCTGCAAGGGCTCGCCAGGATTCGATGTAAGTCACTTCCTCTCCCCCCTATATTTTGGAATCATGGTGCTTGGGGATTTGGTTCAACCCTTACTTTACTGACTCCGCCCAACGGGTGAGCTGTATGTGAATTCATTTGTTTGCTCAGTCTGCGGATGGCGCTTATCTGGGACCCATGGGGGTCTTGGCTAGCTGTGACCTGCACTTCCATCTTCCCACCAGGGCATTCAAGGACCCCCAGGTCCTAAGGGGGATGCTGGTGCCTTTGGCCTGAAAGGAGAAAAGGTAGGTAACAGGCAGCCCCAGAGAATGGGGATTTCAACATCCACTAAGGTTCAGGTCAAGCCTTCCTCCTGGGACCCACAGTGTGAGGGACAAGCCTGACTCTGAGAAGGGCAGCCATGAAACCTCAACAGGCAGACTCAACCTTGCCACTAACCATCGAGCATCTCAGTCTGGACCTGAGGAGTTTTAAGGCTGAGATGGTCCAGGGTGCACTATGCAGATGTGGGCGAATTGTGAGGAACTTAGGAGGTCAGAACTCTTTCTAGAGTTGGTGGGGGTGACCTGAGGTTTGGGTAAGAGAGTGTAGTCACTGAGCCCAGGCCCTGATGTGGCTTCCAGTGTCTGGGGCCATGGACCAAGCATCCATGACCTCTCTGATCTCTCCCAGGGTGAAGCTGGAGCAGACGGTGAGCCTGGGAGACCAGGGAGCTCAGGGCCACCTGGAGATGAGGTGAGATGGCATAGCATATGAGGGGATGGGATGAGCCTCATGGACATTGGACACTGGGGCTTGTGGTCATTCTCAACGTGTCCTCCCCCAGGGTGATCCGGGAGAGCCTGGTCCCCCCGGAGAGAAAGGAGAGGCCGGTGACGAGGTAAGCGCTCCATCCTTGTCCATCCCCACTTGCGGGCTGAGTACAGGCTTGTGCACAGACTAACATGTGCTATTTCTCCTTGCCCTAGGGGAACGCTGGCCCAGATGGTGCCCCTGGAGAGAGGGTGAGTCAGCTGAATGGTACCACACTACTGTCCTCACCATCAACAGGAAAGGCTTGTGCAGCCTGACCACTGTAGGTCCTTAGCACTTCTGTATGCAGGCCTTGGCTAGGCGGGAAGCCAGACCCTAGCCATTCTAGATTTCACCTTGTGTGCTGGGCCTTGGGTCACTTGGCAGTCTATGGAGGCAGGCGATCTGAAGAACATAGAGGACTACCTCTGGAATGATCTGGCAACAGAGACAACTGGGGAAATCACTGGGCCTGGCCCTTCAAGCTCCCACCCTTCCCAGCAGTGGATCTCAGGTAGCCTCATGTCTGCTCTTCTCCACACAGGGTGGCCCTGGTGAAAGAGGACCTCGGGGGACCCCTGGTGTGAGAGGCCCAAGGGGAGACCCGGTGAGTCATGCCTTGGGGCTATCTAGGGGACACACTGAGGCTGGAGTTGAACATAGATTTACAGAGCCAGCCATGCAGCCTTATTGGTGTCTAGACCTCAGCCCTCCAGCCTTCCTATGGAGGGCTGGAGCTGCCCAGGGCTCTGGACATCCAAGGTAGGGCATCAATCCATATCCCATCAGAGGCTTGCTCATTGGTGGGCCCAGCCGGAGGAGGAGAACCTAGGGCCAGCCTTGGTCTACAGTTTTGAGTTCAGCAGGCTCTTTCCATCCTCTCCAGAGCACTCAATTGCTGGCCACCGAGATAGCCTGCTACTCCCAGAGCACATTGCTGGTGGCCATGTGGCCTCTACCTTTGCACTCATGGGCTCATTTCTCCCCAGGGTGAAGCTGGACCACAAGGTGACCAAGGAAGAGAAGGCCCTGTCGGCATCCCTGGAGACTCGGTAGGAAGCCTAACGTATTGCAGGGAACCGTGATGCTCGCAGCTTGTAGGCTCACACATTGCTGGCCACTGGCCCCACCTGTCATGAGGCCCCGAGGGTCCTCCAGCCCTGTGTCCAGGGCCCTAGATGACAGTGGTGGAGCCCACTTTCTCCATATGAGATAGAACCCCCATGGTCTGGACTCTCAGTTCTCAGGGAAGGAAGACAAGTGTGGCCTGGGGACAGTGAACTGAGCTCCCATGGTTCTTAATCCCCCAGGGTGAGGCTGGCCCCATTGGACCTAAAGGATACCGAGGTGATGAGGGTCCTCCAGGCCCTGAGGTAAGTACATGCCCACTTCGCTGCTATTCACCTAGGAGGCAGCCCTGAGTGTCACCCTGAGGATGACCCTGGTCCTGTAGCATCTCCCATACCCTCATCCCATCTTTCTGAACCTGGTCTTCCCTCTCTTGCCCTGGGAGAGACTGGGTCCCAGGGGGTACAGTGTGCCACAAACTCACATTGTCTATCACCTGGCTGTTACCTGTTCCTCTCCTTTAGGGTCTCAGAGGAGCTCCAGGACCTGCTGGACCCCCTGGAGACCCGGGACTGATGGGTGAAAGGGTGAGCATTTGGGAGGACAGTCCTACTGAGCTACTGCTGGGTCACCAGAGACTCAGCAGCTGGGCTTTGCCTTACTCGACCCCTTGGGTAGGTGCTGGGGGGTATCCACAGTCAGCTCTCAAGGATGAGGATGCCTCAGGCAAGACCCTCTTGCTTAAAAGTTCAATCCAGGGCAGACCTGGGGAGGTTTTTTTTCCCTGGCTGGGGACACAGCTGTCCTGGACTTCCCCCAGGCATCTAGCCGCCATCTCACATGATCACAGCAGCTCTATCCATTCTCAGGGTGAAGATGGCCCGCCAGGAAACGGCACAGAAGGTTTCCCCGGCTTTCCTGTGAGTGTTATAGGCCTCCCTACGTACCTAATGAGACCCACTTGGTATCCCTCTGGCCACCCAGGCACCTGGCTGGATGAGATAGATCAGAGCCATCAGCTAGTCCAGGCATTTGGGCCTGGGCCTGGGCCAGCCCTGGGCCCATCCACCTGTGGCTCTCACTTGGCTGTCGTCAGTCCCTACCTCACTGGATCCCGGTATAACTATCCTATCTTCCTTCACAGGGATATCCAGGCAACAGAGGCCCCCCTGGTTTAAACGTGAGTATCCCCACAATGCCTCTGTCAGGCCATAGATGTGTGTTCACACTGCACACATGCACCTGCATGGGCTTGCACAATTAACACACCGTGAGCACTTTCCCACATGACATCAGGCAGCATGCACACGCACCTATAAGTGACTCTGGGCTTAACATCACTGACTACTTCAAGGACACTCCATCCATGTCTCACATTCATCTTCTCTGCCTTCTCTACATCCTAGATCCCACTAACCCATGTGTTTTGTCTCCTGCAGGGCACAAAGGGCTACCCCGGCCTCAAGGGGGATGAGGGTGAAGTTGGAGACCCGGGAGATGATGTAAGTGGGGTGAGGGGCAGTCTTTCAAGAGTGTGAACCCTGCAGGCTTTGCTCACTGGAACGGAGGAGCAGGGGAGGCTGGAGATGTACTCTGAGGAGCCGGAGCAGCTGGGCCAGAGTGAGGGCAACTGGTACCCATGGCTAGTCCTGCTGACCCCATGCCATTTCCTTCCAGAACAACGACGTTTCACCCCGTGGGGCCAAAGGGGCAAAGGGGTACCGAGGCCCAGAAGGCCCCCAGGTAGGTGATATGGCTGCAGGGGTTATGGGTGGATGTGAGACAGGGCCATATGCAGCAATTAGAGGTGGAAGCCAAAAGACTCACGGGACCAGACTTGCCCCAAGGGCAACTGGAGACGCTGAGGTCCCTAGAAGACATATAGTTTAGGAATCCTTGGGCACAAACTCCCCATTTAGAGTTGTTGTCTGCTCTTGCTCTGACAGGGACCTCCAGGACATGTGGGACCACCTGGGCCAGATGTAAGTAGGGTGTCTGCAAATGAGATCTGGGGGCTGCCCACTGTGGCCATGAATCTTGATGGGGCGTTAGTGAAACCTGGAGCTCCCAAACACTGTTCACAGATGGGAGCATCTGGGACAGGAGGCCTGAAGCCTTGCACTCAGACCGCAGGGATGTGTGACTACTATGGGACATGGGATGACTACAGGGGACATGGGACAGCCGTGGGAGACATACAGTCATGGGGGACACATGACAGCTATGTGTTGGTAACTGCACCATATCTTACATTCTTTGGGGGTTAATCCAGGAACACTCTAATCTGTGAGAAGTCCCTGCACAGATCCAACCCCCAGGGGGTTCTCAGGGACCACTGGGGATGCCTCAGCCTAAGCCACATTAATATTCTCACCTCTCTCCCCAGGAGTGCGAGATTTTGGATATCATCATGAAAATGTGCTGTGAGTATCTGGACCTTAGGGTGACTTTCTTAATGAGCCAGCAAGTTCCTGACAGCCACGGGGCCCAGCATTCTGCTCCAGAAGGGTCTCCGAGAGTGGGAGGCACAGCCAGGCAGGGCCTAGGCGCTACTGAGATTGGCAGGTCCCCTACATGGGAGAACCAGGGCTGGGCTCCACATGCTCTGAGGTTTCAGGGACCCTGACATGCTGAGGGCCTGGCCAGAGCTATGTGAAGCTAGGCAGAGCAGGACAGGGCACTTGGTAGTGTGGAGCTGTTCTATTTAGTGCTCTTTCTCCTCTCTCCTCAGCCTGCTGTGGTGAGTGCTACCTCTTCACTCCTGGGAGCTCCTGTGCAGTGTTAAGTGGACCCGTACTGGCTCTGCAGTGGGCTACCAAAGCAGCAGCCATGCATTCATCCACCTTGCTCTCTCACCCATATGCCTTCCCAGTGAGCAGTACCCTGGGGTCTTGCAGGCCCAGGACACCGCTATTCCCTGTCCTTTCTCCCTAACATTTCGAGTAACCATCAACAGGCTGGAGCAGGAACCCAGCCTCCAGGCCTGTCTTATTCACTCTTCCGCAGGATGAGAGTGAGGATGAAGGGTAAAGGCAACAACTGTTGGGTCTGGTCAATGAAGGCCAACCTGGCGAGCCTAGCTCCCAAGGAGACAGAGGAGAAGATTCATAATCCACAATGTGGGGTGGGACCATGGGGTACTGAGAGAAGCCTGTGGAAGGGCATTAAGGGCTGGCCCATCCCACCTCCTAGAGTGCACATGCGGCCCCATTGACATCCTCTTCGTGCTGGACAGCTCTGAGAGCATTGGCCTACAGAACTTTGAGATTGCCAAGGACTTCATCATCAAGGTCATTGATCGGCTGAGCAAGGATGAGCTGGTCAAGGTGAGTACAAGTCAACCTAGGTTCACAGCCAACAGAGAGCTGAACCCCTCCACCTTGGCTTCCTGGCTCACCACTGTATACATTGATTTGTATATTCATTGAGCTGGTCGGAGCCTGCAACAAAGCCAAACACACCTTTAATGTCCACGGAAGCTATATGTATGCATTTCCACCATGCGGCACAGAGAATCTTGACAGTGGGTCCAGAGCTCATCCTTTAATGACGGAACCTGGGAGGGCTATGTACAGAGCCTTGGGGACCTGTGGGAGTGGTTATAGAAGGTCCTGTGTGAATGAGCATGCAGGGGTCTCAGGCCTCAGGGCAGAGGCCCTTGGCAGCCTGGGATTCTAGGCCATAGGGGTGTTACACTCCAGATCTGATGGTATCTTTCCTACAGTTTGAGCCAGGGCAGTCACATGCAGGCGTGGTACAGTACAGCCATAACCAGATGCAAGAGCACGTGGACATGCGGAGCCCCAACATCCGCAACGCCCAGGACTTCAAAGAGTGAGAGGATTCCCCAGATCACTGCCCCATCCCTGGCCCTAGAGTGGGCCTGGGCCAACAAGGAGCCTGACTCTGGCTTTGACCCTGGCCTATCTGTCTTCTTGTGCAGAGCCGTGAAGAAGCTGCAGTGGATGGCTGGCGGCACATTCACAGGAGAAGCGCTGCAGTACACCCGGGACCGGCTGCTTCCACCCACCCAGAACAACCGAATCGCTCTGGTCATCACAGATGGGCGCTCTGACACTCAACGGGACACAACACCCCTCAGTGTGCTTTGTGGCCCAGACATTCAGGTGGGCGGCTGCACAACCCTGCAGTGACTGAACAGAGCCTCCTGAAAACATGGGGACTGTTCTCCAGGGAAGAAGTACAGAGTCAGGCTGACCCATGCGACCCGTCCTCTGCAGGTAGTTTCCGTGGGCATCAAGGATGTGTTTGGCTTTGTCGCGGGCTCCGACCAACTCAACGTCATTTCCTGCCAAGGTCTATTGTCACAAGGCCGGCCAGGTATCTCCCTGGTGAAGGAGAACTATGCAGAGCTTCTAGACGACGGCTTTCTGAAGAACATCACGGCCCAGATCTGCATAGGTGCGTGCTGGGGATCAAAGGGCTGGGTGGGCAGTGCCAGGGCCTGTCTTAGACATGTCCCCTCAGCTTTCTGGGACTGTTTTGGCTAGGAACAGCCCTCAGGATGCACCTGACACTGTCACCTCAAGAAAGACTGTGACTAGGCTGTGTGGCACTGTCCAGGGCGACCTCTGGCCCAGCAGAGCAACTTGAGGGCAGGTGTTCTTGTGCCCACATGCATGGACCAAGGTCTCCACCCCAATACCAGGGGTACATTGTATGTCAACCTTCTGTCGGTCTGAATCCATGATGTGGACAACTTGGTCAAGGGATGCAGTTTGTGCCAGATGCATGATGGGTAGTTGGTCAGCCGCATGGTACAGGGCCTGACCTGCAAACCACCTCTCCTCCTCCGAGACTCAAAGTAGGCATGGTGCAGAGTGTCACGGAGGCATGGCATTCACGTCACCCGATTTCTCTTTCCAGATAAGAAGTGTCCGGATTACACCTGCCCAAGTGAGTGCAAGGGTGGGGAAAGGGCAGGGTGGGAAAGGCCCCACAGTGCTCTGGGTTCTCTCCGTTGGGGCTTGGCAGCTCTGAGAGTCTGGGTGCTCTCTAGCCAGCCCTTTTCAGTTCATCCAATCTCAGGCCACTATCTCTACCCCACAGTCACATTCTCCTCCCCGGCTGACATCACCATCCTGCTAGATGGCTCAGCCAGTGTCGGCAGCCGCAACTTCGAAACCACCAAGGTCTTCGCCAAGCGCCTAGCTGAGCGCTTCCTGTCAGCAAGCAGGACGGATCCCTCCCAGGATGTGCGGGTAGCTGTGGTACAGTATAGTGGCGTAGGCCAGCAACAGCCGGGGCGGGCAGCTCTTCAGTTCTTGCAGAACTACACAGTGCTGGCCAGCTCCGTGGACAGCATGGATTTCATCAATGACGCCACAGACGTCAATGATGCCCTGAGCTATGTAACTCGTTTCTACCGGGAAGCCTCATCGGGTGCCACCAAGAAGAGAATCCTCTTGTTTTCAGATGGCAACTCACAGGGGGCCACAGCGGAGGCCATTGAGAAGGCTGTGCAGGAGGCCCAGCGTGCAGGCATTGAGATCTTTGTGGTGGTGGTGGGACCCCAGGTGAATGAGCCCCACATCCGCGTGCTCGTCACTGGCAAGACCGCGGAGTATGATGTGGCCTTTGGTGAGCGCCACCTATTCCGTGTACCAAACTACCAGGCCCTGCTTCGTGGCGTATTCTACCAGACAGTCTCCAGGAAGGTGGCACTGGGCTAGAGGGCCACACACATGGCTGTGCGCATGGGGACACACTCTGACCGGCCTTCCTGCCCTTCCCACCACTGACCAAACAGGAGTAGGAAATGGGACCCAAATGTTCCTGACCAACTGGTCAGTTCCACTGTCTTAGAGGGAAAGCTGAGCTGCACACTGTTGGCTTCGTATAATGTCCTCTGTGGCTCACCTGAGTTCCTATCTGTACCCCTCCCTCGATTTGTCCTTGTTGACCTCCCTCTGCATCTGGGCTGCACCCAGCCATCTCATCTTCCTCCTCGCTGCCCCTAACCATTTCCACACCACCCCTGCAGCTTCTGTCTGTGTCGAGTCTTCCACACTCAAAGGGAAGCAAACCCTCGCATGAGCCCGGCTTGCTGGGTTATGGCTTTTAGGAAAATTGAGATCACGAGCATTTTCAAACACAAACTTGGAGGAGACCGCTCCTCTTCATCAGGTGCTTGTCAGTGACCGACGTGGACCTTGGTCCTGGCCCTTAAGAGTGGCTCAGAGTGAGCAGCCGGAAATGCTGGCTCCCGCCTCTTGTCCTTGCGCTCTGAGAGCAAAGGTGCTACCTGCAAGGGCTTCCTATGCAGAGAGGCTTAGCCTGGACAGCTCACACGAGTGTTCTGTCAGAACCAGTCCAGAGCTCCTGTTCCTCAAACTGGTGACTTGTCCTCCCTTTTGAAGACTTCCTTAGTTAGTTTTGTCATGGTTCCCCCATGCTCCCCTAATCTGGCCCAAGTCAGCTATCTCTGATAATAAAGGTTTCCATTTTTCTCGGGGCCTCTTCCCTTTATCCACACACACACTACCCAACACTCCTGGAAAGAGAAGCCAATGCCAGACAGACCACAGGGCCGAGGAGAAGCTGCCCTGGCCCATGGACACAGCCCATTTGTTTCTGAGAGGAAGAACCCAGGGCGCAAAGGCCTTCCCACACCAGGGAGCTGGGGTGCTGAGGTACATGCCACCCTGCAGTGCACACTCAAAGACACAAGGGCCTGATGGGCTTGTCCAAACAGAGAACTCCAGACCATCTAATCCCAGCCATATCACCCAAGTTCCAACAAAACTCAACCAAATGAAATCATATCCAACCAGAATAAACAAGACCAAATGATATCCAGTGAGATTACACCAGACCTAACCAAATCTAACCTGATTAGATCATGTCTAATGAGATCCAACATGATACACTGGACCCAAACACATATAAACCTGATATAAATCAGATCCAACTAGATACACAAGGACAAACTGCACTTAGCTGGATTAAATCAGACTAAATTACGTCCAACCAGATTAAATCAGATCTAACTAGATTAAACTGGAACAAATCAGATCTAACCAGATTAAACTGAAACAAATCAGATCTAACCAGATTAAACTGGACCAAACCAGACCCAACCAGAACATACCAGCTCCAGATTACACAAATCTAAACCAATCCAACTAGACCAAACCAGATCCAACCAGATTAAACAAAACCAAACCAGATAATAACAGATCAACTCAGATCCTAGCAGATTATACCAGAACCAACTAGATCCAACCATATCACACTAGACCAATTCATGTCAAAACAGCTTAAACCAGCTCCAACTGGGTTAAACCAGATCTAACCAGATGAAGACCCAATAGACAAGTAACTACTAATTCTGCTTCTAAAAATCACTCTCCAGAAATCTGTAAGGGAAGCTGAAGAAGGTGCCTGGATCGGTTGCTAGCTCCTCAGAATGAGGTGGGAGTCTGCCATGGCGCTGGCTGTGGCTATGGCCAGGAGACGGCCTGTGGCTTCTGAAATGGCACCCGGCAGGGTGGGGGCTGCAAATGCAAATCTGGCCAAGTGGTGAAGGATGAGGGCAGCCATTAGAGCCCCCACTGCCATGGACTCCATTCTTGGGGAGTTGGAAGGATAGGAAGTGGAATGGCTGACCTGGGAGGCAGTGGTGTGTGGGTAGGGTGTGGGGGACATCCACACTGGAGTGCTCCACACACGGCCATAAAACCCACAACAGAAAAAAAAAACACTAGACCAGTGGTCCTCAACCTGTGGGTTGCGACCCCTTTGAGGGGGTTGACGTCCCTTTCACAGGGATTGCCCAAGACCATCAGAAAACACAGATATTTGTATTACAGTTCGTAACAGTAGCACAATTACAGTTATGAAGTAGCAACAGAAATCATTTTACGGTTGGAGGCCACAATGTGAAGAACTGTACTAAAGGGTTGCAGCATCAGGAAGGTGGAGGATCATCACACTAGACCTTTTCTGCTGATGGAGGGTAAGGATCCAAGCAGAACTGGAAAGAGAAAAGACTGGAGAAAGTCAAGGACAGACACGGTGAGGAACCCAGAGAGGCTGCTAGCCTTGGCCACCCTGTCTCCACTCAGGCATCTGACTCCTTCCTCAGTTTCCCCACCACAAACTAGCTTAGGAACACACGACACTCAGCCACCTGGAGGAGTCGATCACATCCTTCATCCCTATGCCCAGGAGCTAGGAGGAGGACCACAGGCTGGATTGGGGCAGGGCAAGGAGCCTGAGCCGGGAGGGAGCAGGGAAGGTATTTTCTGGGTACTCCCTTCCCTACTGCCCAGACCCCCTGGTCACTCCAGGTCTGCATCCCAGATCCAGGTAGGCCTTGACAGTCACCCCAAGGTCCCCCACCCCAGATGCTTCCTGTGGTCACCAGGGACTCCAGGCGGGAGGGACTACTGGACCTAGTTGTCACAGATGCTTGCTGGAGCCCAGTGGAAACCGCTACTCTCAGAGTTAGAATCAACTCCAGGCTGGGAAACTGAGATACAGTGGGGGAGCTCGCCATTGTCACAAGAAGTCAGTGGTTGCTGCCACATCATCTACTAACTATTCCTAAACAGGACCCTTGGCCATTTCTGCCCAAACCTGAGCCCCCCGAATCTCTATCCCTTCCCCTTTATCCCTTTGAACCTCCTGCCTCTTTCCTGGATTTTTCTCGGCCATGAATAACAACAGGAGGCCAGAGAGCGACAAGTAGCTTCTCAGAGTCTGGCTATGCCCTGCCTCCCACAGAGTGAGTCTTTAGTCAGTCCTTCTGCACATGTAGGCCAGCACAAGGTGCCCACCGTAGAGGCTGCAGGTTGGTGGATGATTGAGCCCTGATGCCCATGCCCCATTCTGCTGAGCTTGCATCAGCTGTCCTTCCAAGGGATCTCCAACAGCTGGAGGTCTGGCCATCTCCACATCCTCCTCTCCCATGCCTTGCCTCTCTCAATGCATAGTTCCCTGGACAAGGGTCTCTGATGCTGTCAGGTGTCACTCAAGCCAGCTCAAAATTCCCCCGGACAGTGGGAACCAGACACATGGGTTTCCCCCTAAGACGATAATGGGTCTTTAACTCCTGGAAGGCTGGCAGGGAATCCACGGGGCTGTGTACAGGTCACACTGCCCGCCTAAGTCCATGATCTGGGGATCCCAGCAGGTCTCCTATCATTGTTTCTTCCTTTTTCTGGCTTACATGGAGAAGTCAGGGTTGGTGAGAAATCTGGCATGTCACTTGTCAGAAGCTTCTACCACGATCACCAGAGTTGAGGAGGCAACACCTAGACCTGGTTCTCCTTATAGGAGTATGGGGCTACTATTCCCTCCTAATCACAGGAGGTAGCCCATGAGGGCATCTGAAGGACTGTGCATCCTAGCAGACTGTCAGGGTCTCTAGCCTGTTTCTGGGCTCAGATCACTGGGATCTGCCAGTTCTGGGGACATGGGGTCCACGTAGTCTACCTCTGTTACCTGATCCCATAATTTGACTCTCCCATATCCAACAAGAATGGGGAATTAAAGTCTCTGGCCTCCCTTTCAGCTCTTCTCAAGCAGAAACTGCTGTTTTGAGGGCTGTCTGGTTCCTGAGATGGTTCTGGAGTTTGCAGACAATGGGTAGTTTGCAAACTCAGGCTGGGAAGAGCTATCCAGAGCAAGAGGGAGGCAACAGAGAAACAGACAGCGTGAGGACAGCAAGTGTCAGTCCCCCCGGACATCAAGGAAAGGAAAACCAAAGCATAAACCTGCCCATGGGTTGTGATGAGCAAGCCTGGCGTCAAGAAGCCGTGGGGAGAAGCTGGCTGTAACTACTGTACATCCCTGAGGGTGATGTGATATCAAATAGTGATACAGTTTCAAAAGTGTACGAGGACCTTTCTTGACTCAGTTTTATTTGACCGAGAGACTTGAGATGCTGGACACTCAATGGCCATTAGACATCAGCTTTTAAGGCCACATGTGGTGTATGCCTTTAACCCTAGCACTTGAGAGGCAGGAGGATCTTGAGAGTTCAAGGTCAGCTTGGTCTACATACAGAGACCCAGGCCAGTCAGAGCTATATAGTGTGATAGTTTGAATGAGATGGCCCCCATAGGCTCGTATGTTTGAATACTCGGTCCTTGGTTGGTGGAACTGTTTGGGAAGAATTAGGGGATGTGGCCTTGTTGGAGGAAGTGTCACTAGAGGCAGACTTCGAGGCTTCAAATGTCTCTTGCTGTCTTCAGTGCCCTCTCTGCCTCCTGCTTGTGGTTTTGAGATGTGATCACTCAGCTGGTCCTGGAGCCACGCCGTCCCTCCACCTTCATGGACTCTAACCCTATGAAACTGGAAGCCCAGGGAAACACTTTCTTTTATAAGTTGCCTTGGTCATGATGTTTTATCACGGCCATAGAAAAGTAACTAATACACATAGCGAGACTCTGTCTCCAAAATCAAAACAAAAGATAGGCATTGTCTCGAGCCAGTGGAGATGAAAGATGTGGACACTTGTGGGCAGAGTGAAGACGGAAGAAAATTTCATTGGTAGAAATGAAGGGAAGTGAAAGAAACTATGGACTTCAAACTCTCCCTCACATCTATTCCACAAAAAGAGACCCTTAGATTGGAAAAAGTGGGAGGAAAAAAGATGATGATTTTTTTTTTGTCTGGGTGTTTTTATAAGACTTGTAGCAAAAACTGGACATTAGTTGGTCACTCAGCAGGCCCTCCACTTTATGCATGTTTTTCTGGTCCAACCAGGGAAATGATTGCATGCTGTCCACACACTGTCCACCCACTTCCATGGGTGGTCATGTTCTGAAGCCCCATCTTTGACCTGCCTTGCTAACTGTTGACCGTCACTCATCTGCTAGCCATTCGCCTCGGCCAATGTCGAGCTTGTGGGTATCTTCCCGACTGTTAATCACACTACACTGTTTGTTCTCACAGCTTGTAGATTCTCTACTGCAGCTACAAAGGTAGAGTCGGAATTTTCCTCCTCGGTTACCTCATATTCAATTCCTCCATGGGACAGTCTAAGGGTCTCTTTTTGTGGAATAGATCTGAGGGAGAGTTAGAAGGACATAGGTAGACAGGCAAGTGAGAGCGGCCTCCCTAAAATGGCAGCTTCTTGGTTCCAGAAAACCTTAAAAGAAGGGATGATGGGGAATCATGGGGCTAGTATCTAAATGGGACCAATAGGGTACAGGGGAGGACCTAGGGACCTTATATAACACTCACCCCAGAGTCTGTTCAGTGGACTTCCAGCTCTGGAACCTCACCCATCCCAAAGGGAGCTGCTTACATGCTTCAGTAAAGGTGTTACTTCTCTACATCTTGGTCTCTTGTCTTTCTCAGACACTCAATTCTTTGTCTGTCCCACAGAACAAGCTTGGTGATCCCTCAGACGGCCTTCCAGCACTCACATTACAGGGGGAGGTTTTTTTAAGAAACACTCCTGACTTACATGTAGTCTGCTATGATTAGCTGCACTAGCAGCAAGAATATGTGAAAATGTTACTGAATTAATATGCTTTCCCAGTGAGAAATCACTCCGTGCATTTAGAGGTTAATGAAGGGGAAAACTCTTTTAATTATAGCACGTCATAGGTTCTGGCTAACGCACAAAAGGAACCAGCCTTGAACAGAAAATGTTACCAGTTTATATAGGCCTTAGCCTTATATATTTCACATATGATGTCATCCTTAAATCTCTTTGAGGTCCGGCCCCAGGTCACACTTTGAACAATTTAAACAAACGGGAGACTGCAAGTCTGGCCGCTGGGGCAGATGGGAGGTTTATACAGCAAAGGCATTGCCAGAATTCTTTCTTAAGTACACCAGTGTGGTTATTTTGGAATAGTTGTCACCCGGATCATCTTGCCCACCTGGCAGAAGGATGCTTTTCCTGAGAAGTGATGACAGTCTCGCCCCATGCTGCTCCCTGGAGCTGCTCTTTAGAGGCACGGCCTTTGATATGGGGGTGGGCCCCACGGCTGGCTGTAAGTCGGGGGTATCTCCTTTTGTTATGGGAATGGAGCCTAATTGGAGGTCAATCCAGCAACCCTACTCTTCAGTTACGGTAGAAGATGGTCTTCTCAGTTTCCAGCCGGCCTGATTAGCACAGTCCTATCTCCTGAGATAGTAGAGGCAGACCTCCATTAGCTAAACTCTACTTTGTATGACTTAAGACTGCTTAAGCAAGTTTATTAGTAAATCCCTTCAACTTTATTCCTTCAAGTTTCTCCTGCATCAGAAAGACTACAGTGGTCTCTGTATATTCCCCAGGGAGTCCCCGTGGAAGGCAGCCGCCTGGCCTGTCCATACTGGCCTTGCCTCTTAGAGGCCCCATCTGCCTCCTAGAAAGTCAGTTTGGCTTGTTAACACCCAGCTACAAGCTCTTGTTTTTCATCCTGACCTGGCCTCACTGTTTTAGACCTAATATTTCTTTAACTAGAATCTGTTTTCACTGGACTATTTTGGAGCAATTTGGAGGGTTTTTTTTTTTTTAAAAAAAAAAACATAGACTCTTCTCCTTTACTATGAGCTAGCTCTTACCTCAGTGGGATACATATTTTGGAAAATGGCTTCTGAAAGTGTTCAGCAGAAGCTTGCTTCCCTCAGGTATTTTTTTCTTCCAAGAAAATAAAAATATTGGTCTAAACCAAGTCCTGCTTGGAGAAGCTTGCAGCAGCTTCACCTGTGAAACCCGAGACCTGGAGGCAGGTCCACGTGCCTTCTGTGTGTTCAAGACAAGCCACCATGCCAGGGACATGCCACTTAGCAACAAGAGGAGCAGGACCTGCCGCCTGTGATGGCAGAGAGCTGGAAATCTGAATGTTAAGTGGCAGGCACCAGGCAGCAGAGCACTCACACTGTCCCCCTAAGATGCAGCTCCCAGAGCTGGTCTAACAGCATCAGAAGTCCTCACTGCCTGGCATGTTGGAGGGTTCCCAGGAAGAGGGCAGTTTCTTCCAGGGTGACACAAACATCCCTGGCTTGTCAAGATTAATCTGACTATACACATTAAATGGACTCATGACTTCATTACATGTAGGTTTTGTCTCGATAAGGTTGAGGTGGGTGGTACACCCAAGGGACATGGCAACAGCCACTGAGCAGAGCCACCTGAGGTCAGGAAACAGCACATGCTGACAGCCAACAGCAGCCCCTCCGTGAGCTTGGGCAGGAGTGTAACCGACTGCAGGGACCCTCCCTAGTTCTACCCACGTCTGGCTCTGGAGACAGACAGGAGGGTTTTTCTCTTGCAAGACACACAGAGTGGACATGACAGCTAGCCATAAGTCCAACCACAACAAAATATCACTAAGTAGTTTAGTCCAGACCCCCCACCCCATCCCCCCACAAAGCAAAACCAGGACACACAATACAAGTAAAATCATCACATGTGATACACACAAATCCTAAAAAGGGATCCGGGTGAGGAGAAGCAGAGGTGGGTAGTAAGGGCCTGCAGCATCTCAGGACAGGCAAACACAGCTGAAGGCAGGGACCCATAACTTACAGGAAGTCTAGGCGGTGTAGTAGAATATTTTGAGGTGTGTTACTTTTGTTTATGTTGCATTTGTTTAACTCTGTGAAGCTGTGTTACTGTGTCTGTCTAAAACACCTGATGGTCTAATAGAGAACTGGCCAATAGCAAGGCAGGAGAAAGGATAGGCGGGGCTGGCAGGCAGAGGGAACATATAGAAGAGGAAAACTGGGAAGGGATCTAAGATCTAAGAGCCAGAGAAGGAGGAGGACTCTAGGGGCCACTCACCCAGCTACACAGCAAGCCATGGAGTAAGAGTAAGATTTACAGAAGTAAGAGAACAGAAAAAGCCCAGAGGCAAAAGGTAAACGGGGATAATTTAAGATAAGGAAAGCTGGCTAGAAACTAAGCCAAGCTAAAGTCAGGTATTTATAATTAAGAATAAGCCTCCGTGTGTGATTTATTTGGGAGCTGGGTGGTGCCCCCCCAAAAGACCCAAAACAACCAACAATAAGGTAGACTCACTCAGTAGAAACCTAACTGCTCCTCACACCCCAAGTTCCATGTTACCACCCTTCAGGGGCTTCCAAACAAGATTTCATTACCACCCCACACAGAGGAAATTCATCCACAGACAAATAGCCAGGCTGGCATCCTGTGGGCACAGTGTGGCATTCCCACCAAAGCCAGAGATTAGAGCAGGTGCCCACTCAACATCCTTTGAGAGGCATGCTGGAGTGCTTAAGCATATGGGGACCAGAGAGGAAGAAGCAGGCTGTCTCCACTGTAAACCATGGCTCTTATAAACACAAGGCAAAGGAAGAAGAAGAATTATGAGGGCCCAAAACATCAAACTGATGGGAATCCATAGTCCTCAGACAAGAGACAAACAGCAGTGAAGGCTACAGAAGTCTCCAGACATGTTTACTCTACAACCCATATGAAAAAATAAGCAGGAAGAGTCTGGAGAACCCTGGAAACAATTAGGCAATGGCAGGGGTGTGGGGCTGTCTCCAGCAGATGTTAAAAATACTCTCAAGTGTCTACAGCTAACAGTGCAGCGCTGGTGTAAAAAGAAGCCAGAGGCAGAAAGGGCCAGATCAACCACATACTCACGGTAGGGAGAGGGTTTATGTAGGAGCAGACGGTGCTTTTAATCAGAGCCACATGAGCTTCTCTGTGGTCCTCGTGTGTCACATGAGACACTGTAGGGCAAGTTCCAAGTGGATCAAAGACCAGAAATAAACTATAGGTCGTACAAGTACAAGAATAGCTTGGGAATTGCTTCCTAACCTGGATACAGAAAACCCTTCCCAATACTGCGTAAGATTCTATAAGACTAGAGGAAATGTGAGGATAGTGAGTTAGGAACCCTTGCAAGCTGTCACACAGACTTGTCCATTTCATATGAAGAGTCTTCAGAACCATGAAGAAAAAAATAGAGTACAGCAAGTCATGAATGGACCTGTCAGGACAATGGCTGTCAGGACCCTTGATGCACAAGCAAATGCCAGTGCCATTGCTTGGACTTGGATAGATGCAAACTCATTCTCATCCATTGGGTTGATGGGAGCCCCAACAGTCCATATTGCTGTGAGGATTTGGGGAGCCTGGCTGGGTACCTCCAGCCACTAAAAATTGACAAGACCTGGCAAGGGGCACTACTTGTCCCAACAAACTGTTTCCCTTGTGGGAACTGTAAACAGAATGCAATGCCTTTTCTATGAAAAAGGTTAAATAAGACAAAATGCCACCTAAAAAATTCTCAAGAAGTTGCCTTGCAGAAACTCAAATCCCTCCAGGGTTTCCTGAAATCAGGATATAGGCTTAACATTGCAACTAGGTGCTCAAAGTTGTATTCTGATCATCAAGTGTGGTGCTCTGAATTAGCCAACAGTGTAAGACCATCAGGCAGAATGAGGCACAGGACCCCTTTGTGACAGCAAAGTCACAGCAGGGCCCCTGGTGGCTCTTCTTGCTTACTTGTATGTCTAATGAGGCCACATAGCCTTTAGCAGAAGGCAAACTGTTTGCCTTGCTCAAATGGTTTGAATTGTATGGTAATTTTCTTATGAGCCCAGACCCATCTCTTTTTTTCCATTGAAAATACTTTTTCCATATAATATATTCTGATAACAGTTTCCCCTCTCCTGTCCAACTCCATGCCTTCTTTCTTTCCTTCTCTAGAAAACAAAGCAGAATAAGACAAAGAAAATAGACAGAGAAAAATAAACAAACGAAAAAGCACGTGAAACACACACACACACATACACACACACACAGAAACACACACTTTCACACAAAACCCATAAAAACACAAAATTGGGAAACACAATCATTAAGCAAAAGACAAGTAAGGTTAAAAAAATTGTGTAACAATGCATTATAATACAAAACATCTCCAAAAATACAACTAAGTTCATTTTGTATAAAAAGTTGTCTGTCTTTGTTAGGGTTTCAATTGCTGGCAATAAAACACCCTGAACACAACAAGCAACTTGGTGAGGAAAGGATTAATTTTGCTTACTCTTCCACACCACAGTCTGTCATTGATGGAAATCAAGCAGGGTAGGAACCTGGATACAGGCGCTAATGCAGAGGCCACAGAGGAGTACTGCTTACTGAATTGCTCCTCATAGTTTGCTCAGCCTGCCTTCTTACAGCATCCAGGACCACCACCCCAGGGATGGCACTGCCCACAGTGAGCTTGGCCCTCCCACATCAATAATCAACCAAGAAAATATAACACAGGTTTACCTACAGGCAAATCTGGTGTGGACATTTTCTCCATTGAGGTTCCCGCTTCCAAAATGACTCTAACTTGTGTCAAATTAACATAAAACTAGCCAGCACAACTGACCTCTTGTCAACCTGACATATACACACATCATATTCAACCACAACCTTTCCTTTTTTGTTTATCCCCAAGATCCCATGTTACTATTGATATCACAATATAAAACATTTCAACTTTTAAAAAGTCCTACAGTCTTTACAAATTCAAATACTTTAAGAGTTCAATCTTTTTACAATATCCAAAATCTTTTAAAAATATCTAAAGTCTTTCTAAAACTCCAAAATTTGTCAATTGTGGGCTCCTGTAAAAAAAAAAAAAGTTATATACTTTCTCACTTAAAAAAAAAGAGTCAGGGCACAATCACAACCTACACAAAGCACACTCAAACTCCAACAGTGTTGAACAACTCAGTGTCCAATGGCTGAGATTTGTGCACGACCTTCTGGGCTCCCAAGGGCTTGCACAGTTGCACTTTTCTGGCTCTACTGTTCGTAGCACACACAGCTTGTTCCATAGACTCAGGCTGACTCCACGCCTCACCTGCTGCTTGGCATCTCCAAAATGCTTGGATCTCCTGCCGCTTCATTCTCAACTTCTC
>CABHPQ010157809.1:0-17039 GCA_902168405.1 Peromyscus aztecus | reverse complement strand
TCACTTCCATAGATTTTTAATCCAAAATAGCACCTGAATGGCTCTGATATAATCTTTGTTTCCCTCTGCAAATTCTCAGGCCAGGCCTCCATCATCTGCACTGCTCGCAGCCTTATCTCCCAGGTTCCCACAACAGTTCATCAAACTCTCAACACTCAATGGCTTTTCCAGTCCAGAGTTCCAAAGTCCTTCCACAATCCTTCCAAAAACAACACAGTCAGGTCTGTCCCAGCAACACTTGACTCCTGGTACCAATATTTGTCTTAGTTAGGGTTTCTATTGTTGGTGTTAAAACACCATGACCATAAGCATCATGGGGAGGAAAGGACTGAGTCCAGCTTTTATTTCCACATCACAGTCCATCACTGAAGGAAGCCAGAACAGGACCTCAAGCAGTGCAGGAACCTAGAGGTAGAAACTGAAGCAGGAGCCACGGAGCAGTGCTGCTTACTGGCTGCTCCTTGTGGCTTGCTCAGCCTTTTTATAGCACCCAGGACTACCAACCCCAGGGCGGCACTACCCTCCATGAGCTGGGCCCTCCTACATTAATCCTTAATCAAGAAAATGTACCACAGGCTTGCCCACAGATCAATCTAGTGGGGGGTATTTTCTTAACTGAGATTTCCTCTTCCAAAAATGATTCTAGATTGTGTTAAGTTGACACAAAAGTAGCCATCAACATATCACAAAGAACCTCAAAGGAAGGGCTCATGAACTCTCACCTCTAGGTGAGGAGCCTTTGATAGTGGGTAGTCCTTCTGAGGACCAGAGAGTCAGTTTTCTTTAAGAATATGGCCCCAGTAGTCAACTATTCTCCAATGGATAGTTCCTCACCCGTGAGTATACGGGCAGCACAAACTGGATTTAGTTTTTTGTTTGTTTTTAAAAGATGGGCAAAGTTAGGAGGGGGTGCGAATAGGTCAAGAAGGAGTCAGGTGGAGGTGTCAGGGGTATATGATGAAAATATATTATAAACATGAAGCAATGGGGAGGGAAGGGGTGGGAGAGCCATGAAAGAGGTATCTTGATAGAGGGAGACATTATGGGGTTAGGGGTGCTAGGGAAATTCCCAGGACTCCACAAGGACAACCCCAGATTAGACTACTAGCAATAGTGGAGAGGGTGCCTGAACTGACCTATCCTGATAATCAGATTAGAGAATACCCTAACTGTCATCATAGAACCTTCATCCACTAACTGATGGAAGCAGATGCAGAGATCCACAGCCAAGCACCAGGCCAAGCTCCAGGAGTCCAGTTGAAGAGAGGGAAGAGGGATTACATGAGCAAGGGGGATCAAGATCATGATGGAGAAATCTACAGAGACAACTGAACCAAGCTCATAGAAACTCACGAACTTTAGACTGACAGCTGTGGAACCTACATGGGACTGGACTAGACCCTCTGCATACAGGAGACAGTTGTGTAGCTTGGTCTGTTTGAGGGGCCCCTGGTAGTGAGATCAGGATCTATCCCTGGTGCGTGAGCTGGCATCTTGGAGCTCATTACCTATAGTGGGACGCCTTGCTCAACCTTGATGCAGCGGGGGGAGGGGCTTGGTCCTTCCTCAACTGAATGTATCAGGCTTTGCTGACTCCTCATGGGAGCCCCTACCCTTACGGAGGAGGGGATGGGAGGTGAGTCATGGGGGGCTGGGGGGAGTGGGAGGAGGGATAAGAGGGGGATCTGTGGTTGTATGTAAAGTAAATAAAATGTTTTAAATAAATGAAAAAAAGATATTTTCAAAGAATTAATAAAAAAATATTATATTTTTAAAAAGAACTTCCCAGAAACTTTGAAGTTCCTTCTGAGACAAAGAGTGGTCAGTGGACCCTCTAATCTTGGTCTTTTGGGCCAGGTCAAGTTTTATGTATTTGAAACATTTAAATAAAATTTACGAGAAGAAATGTCCTGGTGTAGGAACAAGTTGAAATGAGTAAATCTAACTCTGTCTGTGGTTCACATAAATCACACAAGTCCCACGTCTTGGGATCGTCACCACCTCCACCCAAGGACCATGGAATCAGAGATGTCTGGAGGAAACTCAAGGCTTCATAAAACTTAGAAGAAAAAAATGACTATAAAAAACAGATGTGAAGAGCAGGGAGACAAGATATGGCCTGGATGCTAGAGAAGGTTCTGGAGCTAATTTAAGGTGGGTTGAGTATTTTGGGTGTGACATTGGTTCAGAGAGACCCTGCTGTTGTGGAGATGAATACCAGGCTCTGACTGTGATGTGCTGGATGTCTCTGATTCACCCTAATGCCACAAAATTACAAAGATGTGGCAAAATGAACAGCAGGTGGCCTGGGAGAGGGGTGCCAGGGGCCCAGGATCATTCTCTCTCCTCTGTAGTCTCAAAGATTCATGAATGAAAATGAAGTTGATAATTATGATAAGGAGGAGAAGAAAGGAACTTGATTCAGACAAAACATGGGGTAGGTGCTGACCTGTGACAAGAAAGTGGGTGACTATTCTGAGCTCAGGTGCAGGGGAGTGGACACCATACCCCAAACCCTTTTTTACAGAGTGTTCCTTCTTCATGCGGAAAAGGCACACTTTCAGAAAACAAATGCTATCCAAAAGCTATGCTCTGAAGAAACCAGTTCTTTCAGCCAAGTTTGAGCTGTGCCTCTTACATAAAGCAGATGTCTCTGTCTCCAGCCAGCAGCTTCTTTGGAAACTGTGATCGGCCCTGGAGACAAACCAGCTGTGACTCTCTGCCAAAGACAAGGGACTATTTCCTCCTCCCGGACCCAGAGGAATGTTAGCTCCTTCCTGCCCTGGGCACCTCTAGGAGTTCCACCAGGGGCTAGTTCAGTGAAATCCCAGGTAGGACTGTGGGGCTCTAAAGCGGATATGGCAGGCCAGCATAGTGGCCTTAGCCCTGAGCCCGAGAACAGCAGCGTAGGCCACCCTAACTAAACTCACGCTGTTCTTCCAGGGAGCCCAGACATGGATTTGAAGGTCTCTAAAACCAACCAATCATGTCCACATTTAACTTGCAACTTCCTCTTTTCATAGAACATGAACTAAGGGTACCCCACAGGCAAATCTCTCAGGCCCTATGAAACACACGTCAGTTACAGTGTTCTTTCCCAAGAAGGGAGCATTATTTCATAGCTGAGGTGGGATATAAAGTCCACTGGCCTGTGGGAGCTGGAGCCTGGCTAAGACAGGTCTCTTAAGTCTTCCTGGCTGAGGGTTTGCTGAAGAATCCGTGTTTAGAAGCCGACTTTATCTAATTCATACCCGGGATCAGCGGCACAGACACAAACTTCATTTTTAAGGCATCAATTTCATAAATTCATTGACCCCAGCTCCAACCCCAAAATGATGTGTGTGTTTTGAAGCCTTGGGTGGATTTTCACAGGCTTAACCAGAAAAGAACATTCCAAGGGCATCCAAGTCAACTGGTAGCTGTGCAGCTGTGAAGTATGGTGGGGCCATCTGTTCTGGGAGAGTGGGAGGGGCGTGAAGCAGGAGCGAAGGTGCCCAGGCTTGCTGACGAGGCGCCTGAGTCGCCTGAGTCCCTCAGCTCCTCAGGTAGAGTGGTCCAGCCACCCCTCACACGCTAGCCAGTCTTGTTATCATACCATCCCTGTAAGACAGGGACCGAACTCAGACCCAGGGGCTGCTTTCCAGCCACAGAATGGAGACTCTCGGGGCACAGGGATAAAGCTCAATGAACTACTCCTGACAGGCACTGAGACAGACAGCATGGATTCATCTGCTCCCTCCTCCATGACCCATAAGGCCACAGGGCTTCAGGGAAAGGAAGCCACAGGAGGAGAGAGAGAAGTCTGGAGTTGGTGGGTAGGGTGAGTCTGGGAGACACCTGGTTCTTCCTGTTCCCTTCGCTGGGTAGCTCCACAAACACTTTGGAGGAGTCCTGTGGCATTCAGATCCCTTCATGGATACAGGGCAGGACTGGCTTGAGTCCTGAGAACGAAGAGATAGCCCTCCATGTGTGAATCACTGACGGACAACTTGTCTTTCAGGCTCAGCCTGCTACCATGTGAAGAGTATGGCTGTGGAAGACAACACCTGTCTGAGATCAGCTCTTCAACCCAGGTCTGAGGCTTGTAGGTTTCTGATGTGGAGCATGTCCACGGAGATGCCAGATGGGCCTTTGCAAAGCTTGAGGGTGGCGTCCCTCAGAAAATACCACAGGAAGCAAACCAGCCCAGAGTCAGTCTACCTACAACTGTGAGATGAAGTGAGCAATGTCAGCTCCTGAAGTGCCTATCTTGCCTGTCTGCTCGCCATTGGGCAGGTGCCCATCACAATGCCATAATGGCTCTGTGCTTTTCCATGGGCTTTGCCCCCTCCTCCACAGATCTTCTCTTTGCCAGTTGGGGATAATGAGGTCTGCTCACAGGCTTGCCTTTGATCTCTTCAAGATGGTCCCCAAATGTGGCAGAGGCCATGACAGCATTGAAAATGGTCCCTTGTGGTGGGAATGGCAAGGATAGGGCAGTTGAGGTGATGAGCCCCAGAGGACAATCAACAGGAAGCTCCAGACACTTGGGCTGACCACGTGTTCAGCTGTCCCCTGCCGCTATAGAGATGGTTGCTCAGACCAGGCACACACAAGAGACGGCTCGGTCAGCCCAGTCGGGTCCTAGAGCAGAGGTCCTATGCATCGTCACCTGAGGACAGTGCTCACAGGATTCTGACGCCAGGCCCAAGCCAGTCCCGGTGCCTTGACCCTTGGAGATCTCAGGACCAGCCACCTCTATCCCAGGCATGGTCTTGGAGACAAGTCCAGGGCCTCGGGTCTGGGTTGCTGCGTTCCTCATATGTTCATGAGACCTAGAAACCACTAGACAAGACTGTGTGTCTAGGTACCCCTGAGAGCCGCTCCCACCGCACAGAGCAATGTCACACACCGGCTTCCCAGAAAGTGAGATCACCGGCATTCACCCTATGGTAGGGGCCTTCAACAGCGAACCAAAGAAATGAGAGGCCAAGATGAAGGTGAGGCCACCCCCCGTGTCAATATAGCTTAGTCCCTCTTCCAGCCATGTTGCCCAAGGTCCTGATGACATGATTGACTGGGGACACCATGCAAGGACACCATTCTCACCATTCACAGGACCTGGGGGACAAGACTCATAACCCAGGGGAGAGGCTCACACCACACAAAGACAGGGCTCATACTCTGCACACCTCAGGCTGAGAGTTCTAAAACACAACACCCTCTGTTTCTTTAGTCAGGAAAGGTCACCCTTCTCAGGATCCTCCAGGAATCCTGTCCCATTGCATATGTCTAGGCAAATACCGAGGGCCTGGATCTCACACTCTCTACACTATCCCCGTAGTTAGGGAGGGATTTCAGGATGGTTCTTGGCTCCCCCTGCCCATCTTTATCCTCTCAAGTCCTGTAATGAACAGAAGCATTCAGCTTTTTCAGCATCGGGGACTCTAAAAGGGAATATTCCACAGGGTCTAGATGAGGGACAACTTCCTGACCAGACCAGAGAAAAGGAAAGTTAAGTGTGAGCAGCTTCCAGCTCCCATCTCAGCAGCAGAGAGCAGAGCGAGACCTGACATTCCCCAGGAGGACCGGCCTCAGAGGTGAGCAGCCTCCTGGGCGGTTTCTGCTGTTGGTCTATTGTTGAGGTGACAGACAGGAAAATGTTTCTTTAGAGCCTTCCTAATGCTGTGGCGACCCTTCACTACAGTTCCTCATGTTGTGGTGACCCTCCCCTCCAACCATAGAGTGATTTTGTTGCTACTTCAGAACTGTAATTTTGCTACTGTTATGAATCGTAATGGAAATAGCTGTGTTTTAATGATGCTAGGCAAATCCTGTGAAAAGGTTGTTTGACCCCCGGAGGGGAGGGTCACAACCCACAGGTTGAGAACTGCTGCTTTAGAATGCCCTAATAGGCAGTTAAGGAGGAGCACCAGAGAATACATCCTATCTATGTTGGTGTCGAAGGAACAATGGTCCAAAACAGAGTTTCCAGAGCCAGGAGTATGACCAGGCAGTGTGAGGTAGGACCCTGAGCTCCACAGGGAAGAGGCAGGAAAGCGAACAGGCATCATGGGACAGGGCCCTGAACTCCTCAGAAAAGAAGCCCTGCATCTCCATTGTAGCTGAAGTTTTCCTGGTCCTGCCTGGCCCACGGTCAGGACAAATCTCTTCCACTCGTGTCCCCCAAGTAAACACACCACACAGAGATGCTTATATTATTTATAAACTGTATGGCCATGGCAGGCTGCTTGCTATCTGTTCTTATATCTTAAATTAACCCATTTCTATAAATCTATACCTTGCCACGTGCCTCGTGGCTCCCATCATGCTTCTCCTTGTGGCGGCTCACTGTGTCTCCCTTCCTCAGCCTTCCACCTCCCAGAATTCTCCTCCTCCTTGTCCCGCCTACACTATCCTTCCTACCAGGCTACTGGCCAATCAGCATTTTATTTATCAATCAATCATAGCAACATATATTTACAGCACACAGGACATCCCACAGCACTCCATGATAACTCCAGCGGCTGTCATGGGAAAGCTGAACAGGCTGCGCAAGCTCTCACTCACACTCACAGCCTGTCCCTTTGAGCTTTGCTCTGCAGAGCACTGGCCCCACTTGCCACCAGAAATCCCTGCATGTGGGCTCTCAGGAGGGGCCAGGAGTCTAAAATAAGACAATATTTTTAAGATCAATGCTGCCCATCAACCTGGAAATGGCTAGGTGAGTTCCAGCGCACGTGTGCTGGTGAACTCTGCACAGCCGCGAGACTGGGGAGCACAGGACAAATACATTGAAACTGCCACCCACCAACAGAATGGCAGAAATCTAAACATTCACAACAGCAAACACCAATGGGGATGTTACGTAGCTGGAATCTCATACATTCTCAGATGACAGACTGCTTCCACCAGGGAAACCGGGGGCTTCTGTTATGACTACAGATGCAAAGCTCCACCCCTCCATCATGTATTGCTAAAAATTCCTTCTCGGGGGCAGAGGTGAAGAATGTCATGCCTTCCTCCAACCATCTCAAACCAAAGGTATGAATCCACCAACGTTCACAGTGGGGACCCAATGAGTTTATTAGGCTCACTGACAGTGATGGGTGAGGGGTTGTGGAAAGGGGTGTAGAGGACCCTAAAGCAACCACACTGGCAGGTCAGCCCGGAAGACGACTCCTCCAGGCCTGGACAGGGGCAGCTCCTCTGCTAGTGCTTCTCCACCTATGTACTGCAGCCACAGGCCATCAGGGCAGGATTTTACACTAGTCGGGAAGGATGGCTGGATACTCAGGTAAGGGTACCACACCTTTCCCGAACACGCCCATGAGAGGGTGTCAAGAGTCAACAAGACCAGCTATGATTTAAATTCCTGAAAATGATATCAGTGAAGCTCAGAGGATAGTCCTGAATAACACCATGACACAACTGTTCAAGCCTATGTGAAAAATTAATGAAGTGACCAACAAAAAATAACTTGTACATGACATTCACCAAATTGCTGCTTCTGCTTCTTCTGCTTCTCCTCCCCTCCCCTCTCCCTTCCTTCCTTCCTTCCTCCCTCCTTCCTTCCTCCTCTTCTCCTCCTCAGTCTCCTTTTCCTTCCTTTTTCTTTCTGGAATCGTCTTCTTCCACTTCTTCCTTAAAGACAGGGTCTCACTGTGTATCATTGCTGGGCTAGAACTTCCTGTGTAGACCAGGCTGGCCTTGAACTCACAGAGATCCACCTGCTTCTGCCTCCCAAGTGCTGGGATAAAAGACGTGTGCTACCATGCCCTGCTAGTAGCTACATTTTAAGAAACCAAAGGCAGGAAGCAACTCAATTGTCCACCAACATAATTCACACGTTGACTATTATGAAACAATTAAAAATAAGCAGTAGGGATGCATGACAATGTGAATGACTCTCAAAGCTTTCTCTGAACAAAAGAAGCCAGTCACAATAGTGTGTGCCACCCATGCCTGGTTATATTAAGCCTGAGAACAGGACAACCAAATCTGTGGTACTAAAAATCAGAATAAGGGCTCTCACTAGGGGAGATACTTTTTTTACATTTGTTTATTTATATGTGCATACACATGTGTGTATACCACAGCATGTGTGGAAGTCAGAGGACAATTTTCAGGAATCAACTATTTCCTCCTATCATATGGGTCCTGGAGTAAATACTTATGATATATATATGGAAAATAACATATTCATAGTTCATAAGAAGCCCTACAACTCAATAGTGATTAAAAGAGAACCCAATGAAATGAAGCAACAACCTGAAGACTCACGTCTCAGAAGATCCACAAATCCTGGTGGTCAACCACAGTGGCCCTCATGGCCACCTTAGGGACAGGGCAACTCAAACTCAAGCTAAACTTAAACAAGGCTAAAACTTAAGGAGCTGGAAACACCAAGAGCTGGCTATGCACAAGCCACTCACAATTCCATGACACTGGGCAGCGTCCTTGACCTGCCATGTATTTGGCAGGCTCTGTGGCCCTACATTGGAAAAACACCATTGTCTTTTCCCCCATAACGTGAACCTGTGAGTCCAGCCCTGTAAATACAGTGTTTGCAATGGCTTCCAGACCAAATGTGGCCAGTTCCGGGAGGTTATCTTGAGAGAATTTTCAAAGTGCAGCCCAGCATCTGGCATTGCTTACAAATGGCTTTCATTTCTGGGGAATCTGCTGGAACAGTGGTTGGATGGGGTCCAGGCTCCAAGGAGAGATCTGGTCCTTTCCTGCTTGCTCCCAGCCACATGCTTCCTCATTTCTGCTGGTTTTAATTCAGCTGGTCACCAGTGCCACACAACCACAGACCAACATGACCAGCTGGCACCTAACACAGTTGACAGCAGAGCTCCATATCACTAATGCTGATGTGAATCAACGGTCTTCTCCGGCCTCCATTGTGCTCATCACGAAGGGCTGAATTTGGAACGCCTTTCCAATGCACACATGTATTGCTGTTTTTAGCAACAGCGAGGCACGAGGGCCTCTGCCTCTATTGTCTATTATTCAGTCTGTTCACCCCGGCACTGAAGGCAGCTCCCTGGCCTCCTCAACCGTCAATTTCCCCACAGTGGTGCCCGCCAGACATTTCTGGAGAACACTGACTGGAGACTCTGGAATCAAATCCCAAAGCAAGGCGGGGGCTGCAAGCCTGGCTTTCTTCCTCCTATAAACCTCCTCCACCCCTGGAAAATGACAGGAGGCAGCCAGGAACAGCGACTCAGTCCACCCGAGAGTCAGAAGACCTCGAGTCAGCAGACCTAGGCAGTGTGCCAGCCGGGGATGTGCTGTGGGGCAGAGGTTGCTGGCAGTAAGAGGGGACAGTCCCCTCAACTGGCTTGGCCCCTGCTCTCACCTCAGTGTGGAGCGGGATAAAGATCCCAGCCACTGAACGGGCGGCATGGACTCAAGAGTAAAGACGGAGCCAAGGAAAGGCTACCGAATCCCTAGCTATGGCTTCTGCAACCCCCGCCATGTCCCCCTCAGCAGGGGGAGAGCAACAAGGCTGGCAGCAGTTTTGCAGGCTTGGACCTGCAGGGGAGTGGACCCCATTATGAAGCCAGTAGAAGGGGCTTGTTCTCTCCTCCTCACAGACAAAATGTCTGTCCCTCCGCACTCCCGCTTTCCACGTGTGAGGACGCAGCATCTGCCCCTTCCTCCCCATCTTCTACCGTGTGAGGACGCAGCATTGCCTCCTCCTCTCCATCTTCTACTGTGTGAGGACACAGCGTTTGTCCCTTCCTCTCCATCTTCCACCAACCAAGGACACAGCAAGCTGACCCTCACCAGACACCGTACCTTGATCTTAGGACCTGCAGCCTCCCAAACTGGGAGGTGCAAACGTGCTTAGTGAATTACCCAGTTTGTGATATTTTTTGTTATAGCAGCAAGAACAGACTAAGACTGTCCCAGAAATCTCCAAAGCCCTGCCTCAAAGCCACACAATTCACAGTTTTCTAATGATGTCACGGGTCTGCCTCCTACAAGGATCATGAAAGCAGCATCCTGAACTCCAAACCCTACAGCAGGTCACAGGGGAGCTACCGAAGGGCAGAGCTCTTGGGTATGGCTTTCCTCAGACATGCAAACTGAAGGAACTGATGTACCAAGTTACAGGTCTTGGACCCCTCAACCTCTGCAGAAGGGGAGCCCCAAACTTGACTCCAATTCTGGCCATTTCCTAGGAAAGCAGCAAGGCCCAGCAGGTTCGGTGAGCTCAGGGACAGGACAGAGAGGCCAGGAAACACATCACAGGGGGTGGGGGAGCCCAGCTAAGGCTCTGGGGTACCAGTGTTCCTTAAGGGTGTCGGCTGTGAGTCTCATTCTTGTCACACCACTGTGCGCTGGGAGGAGATGGAAAATAACCTTTCCCTTTTCTTACAAGTCTCAGAACAGGGGGAGCTGTGCCCTGAACCGGATACTTAACTGCGGACTGTTCTCACCTGGACTTGATTAAGGACCAGTGCCCGCCTGGAACAGGAGACCGAAACTGTAGTGGGACAGCCGGAGAGGTCTTGAGAGAGGAATGTGAGCAGATTTTGTCTAGAGAGCTGGCCCAGACCCCAAACCTCCTGAGAGACGCCATCCCTGTGAGCTACAAGCAGGGTACCTGGTGGGGCTTGGTCAGGGCTGCTCTGGAGTGACTTGTGGGACAGAGCAGAGACCAAGACCCAAAGGCCGTGCTGACTATTAACGAGGGGCTGGGTGCACAATCAGGAAGAGCCGTCTCAAGAGATGAGTAAAGTGGTCCAGCTTCAGGGACCGTAATATAGACAGACGTGTGGGAGGTTTTGGCCTGTGGTACAGATGTGTGGGAAGTTTGGTCTCCTGGAAAGGCCAGCTGAAATAGATGGTGATATGAAGTTGATGGTCTCTATTCTGGAGAATTCAAATGCTGAGTGAGCTTACATCAGAAAACTGCCCGGGGATAATGGTGGTCAGCAGGAAGGGACAGAGGTGCGGGTCTCAGTTTCCAAACCAGCAACAAAGGGAAGCTAGATTTAAAAACACACCCATCAGCAGTTGAGAACAAAAGAAAGAAAAATGTAGGGGGTGGATAAACCCCAGTAACAGAAAGACCCAAAGCAGAAAGTGGCCTTAAAAAATATTTAAAATACGCAAGACATTACTGTAACTGTAAGTAGATGAAACTCACATTTTGAATATTAAAGCTAGAAGGTCAGTTCATGTTGTTCACACAAGATACTCTAAAACCAGCCATATTGATGGCCAAGAGAGACCTGCAGGCCAGGCCAACACTGGCAGGACAGAAGGTCTGCCTGCAAATACCACACTCAAATTTAAGACTGATGGGAACCAGGAAGAGAGAAGTGGCGCCCATCCACTCTGCTGTTTCCACTCCATCCCTCGCCTAGGGACCTAGGAGCCAGAGCCCCGAGCTTGGGGTTGCCTTCCCCAGGGGAACTGGGCTATCTGCAGCAACTTGGCCCAGCTTCCAGCTGCTGGGATGCTTCTAACCCACCATCTTCAACAGGTCTCCATTAGCTATGGACTTTTGATAAATACCCTTTATCGGGGCAAGAACATGTCCTTCTATTTCTACTTATAATAATTCATGTTCTAAGAGAAGTTTGAATTTTACTAAATGGTATTTTTGGGGGTTCTATCAAAACTTTTGCATAGATTTTATTTCAATCTGTCCCTGGGGGGCCCCACGTTCTCATATGTATATATATATATATATATATATATATATATATATGTATAATATATGTATGTATGTATAATATATGTATGTATGTATAATATATGTATGTGTGTATGTGTGTGTGTGTTAACATAATCCTTATTTAATTTAGGGGCCTGTACTTTTGGAGATTAGTGAAGGGCTTTGTTATATTAGTAGTATTCTATTTCTCAAAGAAAGTGCTTGGAAACAAATAGACCAAACTCCATCTCCTGCCAACAGGAAGAGGCAGGTCCAGATCTTAGATGGTTCTCCTGATTCTATGTACCCATTTCTCCATATTTAAATGCAAATTTTGATTGTATAGAAAGCTACAGTGTCTAAAATCACTCGGGAAAATGTCCCAGGATGTGGTATAGAATATGAAATGAAAGACAGCTATGTGAGAAACATTGAACGGATGAAAGCCATGTCCCAATTATCTCCCCTAAACCTCTCCCCTCCCTGCAGATGTGACCACAGGAAAGCCAGCTCCAGCTGATGATGTCTCGAGGGCAGGAATATGAGACGGAGGAGACCGTGAGAGCGGGGACTCAGAGACGCCAACAATCCAGCTTTACTTAACTGCTGGTTGCCTGGTTACAAAATTCATTCAAGTAATTTTTAAGAAGAGCTTAAGTATTTAATCTTCAAACGTATCATGACAACCAGTGAGAATAGTTTACATATGCCTTGTGATTTTAATGAAAACAAGACAACATGAGCAGCGGTTGCTGGGCCTGCCTCATACCAGGCACAAGTCTGGGTCCTGAAGACCAGGAGAACAGCCCCATGAGGAAGGCTGATTTGCTGCACCCACACCTAACGACAGAGGAGACCCTACTCCCAGTCCAGAGTTCCCACATCAGGCTCTAAGGGTCCCTAAGGAAGTGGCTGAAGATCAGTTTTGTCCCCAGGCAGCAGCTCCAGTTGGAGGGAACATGTGGCCCAGACCCTCTACACAGCTGCTGCACTGCACCCTCAGCTGCCCTGCCTAAATTGTTGCCACAACTGTGACCCAGGGCAAGGCGGCCTGGGCCTTAGCGAGCTGCTCTGGAGCATGCTTATCGCTCTTCAGGGTGAGGGGAACACCCAAGGGAGCCATCAGGAAGTCATGCATTCGCCTGGCCAACATCCCAGACACATGGAGGAATGTGCCGCCTGGGGATTCCAGCTCTTCCTGTACGCAGGACTGAGGGGGTCCCTGAGAAAGGCTACGTTTTGTGAAGACAAATGGCCCTCAAAGGGACCCCACATTCTATTGCTCCAGTTTTGGTGCTCAGAGCAGCTCCAACACTAGTACTGGCCAACCTTGAGCCGCCAGAGGTGAAATATTGGGAGCTAGGACATGGTTCTCACTCCTGACGGCAAAAGATGATCGCTCCACAGGAACAAGAGCCATCTTTCCACCCCATCCCCGGAGGGGGAGTCCTTACTCCCTCTGAGTGAATCAGTTTGTCTGAGCTTCCTACATGGCCTAGGCCTGGGAAGGGGTTCAGGCAGGGTATTGGATCCAGGGTCTGAGAAACCTACATCTACAGCTGCATCACCTGAGCAGGTAGAAGGTGGGGCTGTGTGTCTCATAACCATCCTCCTCAAGCCTCAGGCCTGAC
The DNA here is from genome assembly GCA_902168405.1 of Peromyscus aztecus. Classification (NCBI taxonomy): domain Eukaryota; kingdom Metazoa; phylum Chordata; class Mammalia; order Rodentia; family Cricetidae; genus Peromyscus; species Peromyscus aztecus. The sequence goes on along the minus strand of CABHPQ010157809.1, from coordinate 3,752 downwards.
CTGCTGGCTCTACTCTACTCCTGTCAGAGAAAACCCGATGCCAGTGTGGTTGTCGTAAACACCACACTCATGAGGTAACTCTGCTTTCACATCACCTCCTTGGGACTTCTTGGTGGTTTCTGCCTGGCCAGGAGCTGTCTGTGTAGAAGGAAAGCCTGAGGCAGGGCCATTGAGTAGCCTGTCTTGGGAAGAGCCTTTTCACTACCAAGTACTTGGCACCTGGGACCATCAGCTGGGAGTCATGGTGCTGGTCTGTAGGGATGGACACTACCTGTGTGTCTGGCAAAAGGGGACAGAGGCATGGCTCATACCATGACTCACATGCCATGATTGCTCCAGCTTGGGTCTCAGGACATTCACAGGAGTCCAGAAAGATCTAAGAGCTACCCTTGCTGGGCAGCTCATCCCGGGAGCCACTCACAGGTCAGGCCCAAGTTGATGGCCTCATTCGCTGGAAGCAAGAATAACTGCCAAGACAGGTTGGATATCTCCTGGCTAGCCCAAAGTCGCAGGGTGAGCCCCTAAACTGAGCCCCCTGCCTTCCCGTGCTCAGGATGAGGAGGATGAGGCCGGCCTCTCCCCCACAGGAAGCTGACCCTCCTCCTCCCTGATGGGAGTCATCCCTTCTCTGGAACATGTGAGCAGCTCCAAACAAACCCAATAAGAAGGACACATCTGCAGGGGACTTCCTCAGAACGAGAGAGAGAGCAAGGCCCAGGGTAGCTGGGTGGGGGCAGCTGTAGGGGCTTCTGGGGGGACAATTGAATCACCTCTCTCTCCCTTTATTCCCTCTCTCCTCCTCCACCCCTTTCCTTGGCTCCTCTCTCCTCCCCCCCCTTCTCCTCCTCCTCCCCCTCTCTCCTCTCTCTCTTTCTCTCCTCTCTCTCTTTCTCTCCTCTCTCTCTTTCTCTCCTCTCTCTCTCTCTCTCTCTCTCTCTCTCTCTCTCTCTCCCTCCCTCCCTCCCTCCCTCCCTCCTTTTCTCCCTGTCTTTCTCTCACAGCATGGCCACCATCTAGGTGGTCCAGGGCTGATGATTCTTCCACAGGGCGGGGCTAGGATTTGGTGCCTCCTGCCCAGGGCCTTGGCTGGGGATGGGGGCAGCCCCTTTACTAATGAAGCCTCCGCTCTCCCTCTGTGGAGAGAGAGCTTTGCCCCTTTATACACTGCAGACCCAGGTTTGCTGAAATGCACCTTTGCACACAGCGAGACTTCTTTCTGAGACAGCCAGCATCCTGCCCCTGTTCCCTAGGGTACTTGTTGTAAGAAGTAAAGACAACTGTCCCCTATTGTACTGTTGCCTTAGCTGTCCCCCCATAATGATTTCCCAAAGTCATGTGACTATTGAGTTTTGGGGGCCACAGTCAAGTCAGGAGCCCTGGACCGAGCCGAGGACCATGCAGACTGTCAGGGAGGTCGGGTGTACCCAGCCTGCAGGAGGGGCATAGACCTCGACCCTTTATTCCAGACTCTCTGTAGCCATGTATGTGTCTTAGTCAGGGTTACTATTGCTGTGATGAAACACCATCAACAAAGCAACTTGGGAAGAAATGGGTTTATCTGGCTTACACTTCCACATCACTGTTCATCACTGAAGGAAGTCAGGACAGGAACCTGGAGGCAGGAGCTGATGCAGAGGCCCTGGAGGGGCGCTGCTTACTGGGTTGCTTCTGCTGGCTTACTCAGCCTGCTTTCTTATAGAGCCCAGGACCACCAGCCCAGGGATGGCACCGCCCACAATGGACTGGGCCTCCCCCATCCATCACTAATTAAGAATATGCTCTACAGCTGGATCTTATGGAGGCATTTTCTCAGTTGAGGCTCCCTCCTTTCAGGTGACTCCAGTGTGTGTCAAGTGGACACAAAACCAACCAGCACGAGTGACCCCCTGTCACCTTGACACATAAACACATCCCTGTTCAGCCTTACCCTTTCCTTTTTTTCTTCCCCAAGATTACACATTAATATAAACACTGCAAATTTTTAAAATCTCACAGTCTTTAAAAATTAAAAAAAAAACTTGAAAATTCAGTCTTTCAAAAATCCAAAGTCTTAAAATTCAAAGTCTCTCAACTGTGGGCTCCTGTAAAATTGAAAATACTTTCTTACTTCAAGAGGGAAGAACCAGGGCACAGACACAATCTTAAAGCAAAACCAAACTCCAAAAGGGTAAATAACTCAATATTCAATTATCTGGGATCCACTCACCATCTTGTGGGCTCCCCCAAAGGACATGGGTCACTTCTCCAGCTCTGCCCTCCACAGTACACACAGCTCTTCTAGGCTCCAGCTGGCTCCACTCCACCGCTGCTGCTGTTCTTGGTGGTCATCCCATGGTACTGGCATCTCCAAAAGGCTAGGGTCCCTTTCTGCGACTGGGCTACATGTTCACCAATAGGCTCTCTTCAGGGACTCCAGCTCTGCCACAAAGTATCAAACCTCAGCTGCTCTCAACGACCCCTTCGTGTTTGAAAACCAGCACCACCTGGGTGACTCCAACACTACCACGTTCAGCTGCCAGCAGGAGGTACAACCTTGGCCGCCTCTGGAACACAGCTTCTCCGCGCTGACTCTCAGGAACATTTCCCAAAGATTTCACCTCAGTGATGCTGGTCTCTTGTTAATCACAGCTGATTCTTCAGCCCCAGCTGACCAGCATCCATTGTCCCAGCAAAGCAAAGATTTCGCTTTAGTGGTTCTGGTCTCTTGTTAATCACAGCTGATTCTTCACACAAAAGGCCTGGTGGAATCTTTTCTTCCGTCTGACACTTCACAAGCCAGGCCTCCATCATCCGCACTGCTCTAACATTCTTATCTTCCAAGCTCCCTCAGAACAGCTCACTGAGCTCTCAACACTCAATGGCTCTTCTAGCCCAAAGTTCCAAAGTCCTTCTACAATCCTCCCAAAACAACATGGTCAGGTCTGTCACAGCAATACTCCGCTATCCTGGTCCCAATTTGTCTTAGCAATTTGTCTATTGCTGTGATGAAACACCATGACCAAAGCAACTTGGGAAGGAAAGGGTTCATTTGGCTTACATTTCCACATCACTGTTCGTCACTGAAGGAAGTCAAGACAGGAACTCAAGCAGGGCAGGAACCTGGAGGCAGGAGCTGGTGCAGAGGCCATGGAGGGGTGCTGCTTACTGGCTTGTTGATCATGGCTTGCTCAGTCTGCTTTCTTACAGAACCAGGACCACCAGCCCAAGGATGGCACCACCCACCATGGGCTGGGCCCTTTCCCATTGATCACTAATTGAGAAATGCCCTACAGCCAGATCTTACGGAGGCATTTTCTCAGTTGAGGCTCCCTCCTCTCAGATGACTCTAGCTTGTGTCGAGTGGACATGAGAGCAGCCAGCACACCATTCCCTTGACTGACCCAATTCAGAATTGTCCATGGGGGCAGGGACTGCCATCGTCCCTTCCTCAGAGATGAGAGACCAAGGGACAGAGGGCCAGTTACCCAGACACCCAAGCAGGCAACCCTGGCAGGGGGTCTCCTCTCTGCCCCTTACCACAATGCTTTTTGAGGCTAGGCAGGAGCCTGGTGGCACACTGGGTCAGGCCTCCGTGGAAGCCACCACCATACTGGGAGTGGCCTCCTTAGAGACCACTGGGCACCCACAGGCAGACAGGTCCTGCCTTCAGGTGTATTGTCCATGCACCCTCCATCTGCCTCAGTGGCTCTTTCCACCCATGTGTGTACGTGGCTATAGACAAGAATTATTCGATACTGGAAAAACCAAGGAAA
>CABHPQ010157808.1:15052-25714 GCA_902168405.1 Peromyscus aztecus | reverse complement strand
CAAAATCAAATTCCAAAACTTTAAATAACTTAATATTCAGTATCTGGAGTTCACTCACCATCTTCTGGGCTCCTCCGAGAGGCTTGGGTCACTTCTCCAGCTCTGCCCTCTGCAGCACACACAGCTTGTCTTCTAGGCTCAGGCAGGCTCCATTCCATACTGTTGCTGTTCTTGGTGGTCGTCCCATGTTCCTGGCATCTCCAAAATGCTGGGCTCTCTGCTGCAGCTGGACTGCACTTTCACCAATAGCCTCTCCTGGGCTCTCTTCATGGTGCCAAGCCTCAACCTCTCTGCACTGACTCCTTCAGTCCTAGGCCTTCAACTGCCACTGAGGCTGCACCTTCACCAACGGCCTCTCCTGGCCTCTGACAGTGCCAAGCCTCAGCTGCTCTCCGTGACCCCGTAATGCCTTCAAAACCAGCACCACCTGGGTGACTCTTAGACATTACCAAGTTCAGCTGCCCGAGTGAGGTACAAACTTGGCCGCCTCTGGAACACAGCTTCTCTATGCTGACTCCCGGGAAACGCTTCCCAGAAGATTTCACCTCAAGGATGCTGGTCTCTTCTCCAGCCGACCAGCATCAGGTATCCCAGCAAAGCAAAGGTTTTACTTTCGTGGTTCTGGTCTCTTGTTTGTCACAGCCGATTCTTCAGCCCCAGCTGACCATAACCACAGAGTCTTAATTCATAATGACAAATGGCCAGATAGAGTCTTCAAACTTCCCTCTGAAACTTCACAAGCCAGGCCTCCATCCTCCACACTGCTCTCAACATTCTTATCTCCCAAGATCCTACAGAACAGCTCACCATTGAACACTCAGTGGCTTTTCTTGAACAAAGTTCCCAAGTCCTCCCTCAATCCTCCTGCTCCCAAAACAACATGGTCAGGTCTGTCACAGCAATACCTCACTATCCTGGTACCAACTTGTCACAGTTAGGGTTTCTGTTGCTGTGATGAAACATCATGACCAAAAAGCAAATTGGGAAGGAAAGGGTTTATTTGGCTTACACTTCCATATCACTGTTCATCATTGAAGAGGTCAAGACAGGAGCCTGGAGGCAGGAACTGATGCACAGGCCGTGAAAAGGAGCTGCTTACTGGCTTGCTCCTCATGGCTTGCTCAGCCTGCTTTCTTATAGAACCCAGGACCCCCAGCCCAGGGATGGCCCCACCCACATTGTGCTGGGCCCGCCCCCATCAATCACTAATTAAGAAAATGCCCTACAGGCTTGCCCACAACCAACCTTATGGAGACATTTTCTTATTGGAGGTTTCCTCCTCTCAGAGGACCCCGGCTTGTGTCAAGCTGATATAAAACTAGCCAGGGCACCAGGTTCAGTGCGGAGCTCCAACTGCCACTCCAACCTCAGAAAGTGGAGACGCGGGATTCCCAGACCACACTGGTCAAAGTCAGCTCTGGGACTGATTTGAGAGACCCCGACTTAATGAATGAGGTGGAAGAATGATAGAAGATAATTCCTGACATCACTCTTGCATCTCCACATGCATGCACGGACACACACACACACACACACACACACACACACACACACACACACACGAAAAATGGAAAAAGAGAAAAAGGAAGCCCTCAGCCCACTCTACTGAGCCTGTGAAGACCTAGCCCTGGACCTTGCTGAGAAAGCCATGACCCCCACTGCTTCTGAGCCACAGGCACGATACCCCTTGGCAGAACAGAACTTGCACCATCCATGTTTACATCACCATCTCCCCAAATCAACTACAGAGCAAGGGCCCGGCTGGTGCCTGAATCCCATGCCCACATGAGCTGAAGGCCAGGCTGGCAGAGCTTGCGATCAAAGAGAAGACTGAGAATCCAGGGAGCCCCCCAGACATGAAAAGGGGATTCCGACTCTGGGTGGCATTGAATGATGCCAATGGTAACCTTACTCACTACTGTGGTTTGGAAATATTTTAAATATATCCCTTAAAGCAATGGTTCTCAACCCTCCTAATGCTGCGACCCTTTAATACAGTTCCTCGTGTTGTGGTGACCCCCCCCCCAACCATAAAATTCTTTCATCGATACTTCATAACTGTAATTTTGCTACTGTTATGAATCGTAAATATCTAATATGCGGGATATATCTGATGTGTGCCCCCCCCAAAGGGGCCTCAACCCATAGGTTGAGAACCACCACCTTAAAGGCTCGTGGGCTGGATGCTTGATTCTCCATGTGGTGATGTTGTCGTGGTGGCAGCAGGACCTTTAGGTGAGGGGACCTTGTGAGAGATCATTAGGAACACTGCTTTTGGAAGGGATGAATGAAATTCTCACGAGGCCCTGTTTAGGTCTCTCCCACCTAAAGAGCAAGCCTGGCTCCCAAGTCTCTCTCAGTTCATCTCTTACCATGGGATCTTTCCCTGTTAAATTCCCACCATGACGTCATTCGCCATGTGAGACAGCCAGGCGCCTCCTTATCCGGGCACGGTGGTCCTGAAGTGCCAGAACTGTCAGTCCAATAAACTTCTCTTTGGAAAGGGCTTAACCTCAGCTGTGTTCGTCACTGTGACAGACGACAAAGGAACACACCTGCACTCCCTCTCTTCTCCCTTGCCGCTCCTACCTCTTCTATGTCCCTTTGCTCTTCCAAGAGAAGGCCGTGTCCTCAGACAGCCTTCCCTGATCCAACCTCCCCCAGGCTGGGTCTGACTCATTTGCTACCGTGATTCCCTACATCAGAACGCATCACTTCAGTTCCACTAGGCTGTGAGCTGTGAGCTCCACCGTTGTTCTTGACCTTGCCCAGATGCCACAGCTCAGTGGAGGTTATGTAAGAGGGGGAAGGAGTGGGGAAGGACCCACCTATCCATCAGAATCGCTCTCCCCTAAAAAGATTATCAAGTGAAGTGCTGAAGCCCCGTTGGGTGGGATGGGATGTTCAATCTCGTTTGTCAACTCAACAGGATCTAGAATCACTGGGGGAAAGAGCCTCTCTGGGCATGCCTGGGAGGCCCTTTCCAGATTGGATTAACTGAGGTAGGAAGGCTCACCCTAAACGTGGACATTCCATGGGCTGGGATCCTGGACTGAATGAAAAACAGAAAGGAGGCTCAGCTCCAACATCCATCTCCCTGCTTCCTGACTGTGGATGCCACGTGACCAACAGCTTCATGCTCCTCCTGCCGCCATGGTGGACTGCATGTTCAAAGTAAACCCTTCCTCCCTTAAGTTCCTTTTGCTGGGTATGTTGCCACAGCAACAAGACAAGTAACTAATGTAGGGGCCAAGGGGCAGACAACTCAGAGCCACCTGTACGCACCTGGTTGCACAATGGAGTCAATGGTCAACAACCAGGATCCTTAAGTGTAGGGCCCTGGCCCTTGGTTTGGGTAGCTGTTGCCTTGCTTGCAGGACCTTGACCTTGATGTCCTCCCTATGCTGATTCCCTGCCGATTTCCTTCTTCCTGAACGGAGGTTCTTTGTGTATCCCGCATTTGGTGTAAACAGCTTAGATGCAAGATTGTAAAACATCAGTAGCAAACTTCTGCCCTCCGGGTTTCTCCCATTGTGCTGTAAGCCTGTATTTAAGGCCTCCTCCCTCCTTCAATAAACGGCATTTGGCATTCTGCTGAGGCAATGACCCGCTGTCTCTTGTCTCTGTTTTTTGATCCATAGCCCCTCGCTGGGACATGGTGAATGGGTGGTGGTCGTGCGGGCCTTACCGCTACACTTAAGAAGGTAGAGAAAGAGGGTTTCTCCCCAAACAGAAAAGCCTGTTAGGGGTTTTGTTGTTTATTTGTTTGTTCTGCTTTTATTGTCAACTTGACACAAGCCAGGGTCATCTGAGAAGAAGAAACTTCCACCAAGAGAATGCTGCCAATGGATTGGCCTATAGGCAAGTCTGTGGAGCATTGTCTTGACCGGTGACTGATGTGAAATAGCCCAGCCCACTGTGAGTGGGACCACACCTTGGGCAGGTGGTCCCGGGTTGTCTAAGAAAGCGGTCCAAGCAAGCCGGGAAGAACAGGTCCATAAACACTGTTCCTCTAAGGCCTCTGCTTCAGTTCCTGCCTCCAGGTTCCTGCCTTCAGACTCCTGCCCTGAGGTGCTGTCCCTCGGTGATGAACTGTTACCTGGAAATAGGAGACACAAGAAACCCTTTCCTCCACGGGATGCTCTTGGTCATGATCATCACAGCAATAGAAAGCAAACTCAGCCAGTCTGTAACCACAGTAAACAGGCCAGACTTGCCAAAGACACAAGATACGCCACCACATAAATTATGAAGTATATCATTATCCAATAAAAAGTCTCAGTTGCTCAAAAGATGGAACATTGAAATCTGTTGCTAGGGTGTCTGAAATCTTCTTTCCAGCTGTTGCCACAGAATGAGGGTTGGAGCGTTCTCAAAGACAAGGAGGAGAGAGTAGACCACTACCCAGGTGTCGGAGTTCGAGACGTTGAACTTTTAAAGTATTTGAATGGTTTAAAGATGGAGATTTTTTTTTCAAAAGTTGGACTGAAGTTTATGTTGTGATTCTAACAGGAAGTCTTGGGGGGCAAGAAATGACAAGGGTATGGCTAAAGTGATGTGTTTGTGGGTTGAAGTTGACAAGGAGTAAACTGCTTGTCAGCTACACACTACACACACACACACACACACACACACACACACACACACACCTAGGAAGAAGGAATCTCCATCAAGGAATTACCTCTATCAGACTGCCTTGTAGGAATTTCTGAGAGGGCATTTTCTTGATTGCTGAGCAGTACGGGAGGGTTCAGCCCCCTGTACCACCCTTGGGCTGGTGGGTCTGGGATGTATAAGAAAGATAACTGGACGATAAAAGAGATGGCTTGGTGGTTAAGAACACTGGCTGCTCTTCCAGAGGACCCGAGTTCAATTCCCAGCACCTACACGGCAATTTAAAACTGTCCCTAACTCCAGTTCCAGGGGATCTGATGCCTTCACATCAACACACATAAAATAAAGTTAAATAAGTTACATTAAAAATAAAAGAAAAAAAAAAAGGAAGATAACTGAACAAGCCAGCAAAGGAAGCCAGTACAATAAGCAGCCTTTCTCAGTCACCTCTGCTTCAGTTGCTGCCTCTGGGATCCTGAGCATCTGCCCTGACTTTCCCAGTGATGGACTTGAAGGTGAAATGAACCCTTTCCTCCCCAAGTTACTTTTGGTCATGGCGTTTACTGCAGCAACAGAGACACGAACTAGAACACCTGGGTTTCCGAGTTATGATCGCCTTAAAAGATGGAATTCAGAGAGGAAGCCACGGGAGCACAAGTACCTTTCTTATAGGGCTGAGTATATACTCCAGGGCTGAGCGTGGGCTTCTCAAGAGAGTTGCATCATGGGAGATTTGGGGATAGCTCATTTTGGGGGGCAAACTTCAATGGAGAGGAAGGACATTCTGGTGTTATTCTGAGGAAAGGTGAGGTACTCTAATAACGTCTCATGATGTTCCAGGAATAGCGTTTACCCTCTTTTTCTGTCCTGTGATTTTTTTTCCAGGTGTATCATGGCATCATATGCATGATGGGAGCAGCTGATTTGCAAGGCTAATGACATGTAGATTTTCAGGAAGTGTTGGTCCCCAGGGGTTTGGGATGATCTTATGTCTCTACAGTTTGGGTGGCCATGGAATATCTTATCTTAATACAGCTCTGTAGTTACATCAGTTTCCGGCCAGGTTGTCTTTTTTCTTCACCACCCACCCTCAAATGGCCCAACCTCTGCCGTGCCAACACCACATACAGAGTAAAAGAGATTTTACTTTTTCTCTTATGTGCAAGAAGAATAGGGAACCATTTGGCCCAGCGGCAGGCATGATGCAGTCTATCTGGGATACTTGTCTAGAAGTTGTTCCAGGCAGAGCTGAGTGGTCCAGAAAACTCTTAAGTAGATGGACATGAGCCAGGCTAAGAGTCAGGCTAGGAGTAGAGCATCCCTCAGAGAGCTCCAAGTGCCGTACACTCATCCATGTGTGCTCAGCTGCCCAAAAGGTTTGTGAATTATAATGAAATGGAAATCAATACTCACCAGGTTTGGAGGTCCCTATTTTTGGGGAGTCCTGTCCCCCATCCCCCGCCCCCCCCCCTTCCAGAAGACTGGTTCTCACCTAAACGTTGAAAGCCATATTGCACCTAAATCTCTTCTGACTGCCTTTTGAATAACAATGCATTCTTCTAAGCCAGGCTAATGGGAAAGTAATCTCTCTCTCTTTCAGAGCTATTGCTCTGTGAAGTGCTTACCAAATAGGATTTTTAAATAGCAGGAGAACCAAGCTCCATTTGGGAATTGATGCCTTTAAACCCCAGCTGGAAATGTTCCCTCTTCATTCCCAAGGCAGAGACTGGAATCAGAAATCCCCAACTGGCCCCAGCCTCAGCGGGAACTTGAGGAGAAGCCAGAAGTCATTGCGGTGGATGTGAACAAGCATTACATTCTGTCAAGGCTGTGCAATGGCCTCGCCCCTGAAGTTGGTGCTGCCAGAGCTTAAGCGCTCTTCTCAGCAGCCAGCCTAAAAGTTCCCAGACACAGGCTTCATCTCTCTGGACCAATGGACTAAACCAGAGGAAAGGCTGCTGGGGATGCTTTGGTTTATAAAAATGAGCCTTAGGGGCTCAGGTGGTAAAGTGCTTGTGGTGTAAGCGTGAGGACCCGAGTTCGATCCCCAGAAGCCACACAAAAGCTGGGTGTGGAAATCCCTACCCTGGAGAAGCAGAAGCCAAAGGGACTCTAGGTCTTGCTAGTCAGTCAACTTAGCCTGCTTTGTGAGTTCTGGACCAACAAGATACCCTGTCTAAAAAAACAAGGTAGATGGGCACCTAAATGATTGCCAATATTGGACTCTCAACTACATACCCTCAGAGTATACACACACACACACATACACACACACACACACACACACACACACGGACTGCTTGAGGGTGCATACCTCTTGCTCCTATTCCAATTCTTCCTCTGTCTAAGGCTAAAGCCCATGCCGGAACCCAAAGATGGACCCTCTGCAACTCCCTCTTCCCAATGTACAGTAATAAAACCTCTCTCACGCATCTTCTTTCTCTCTCCTCCACCCCAACCCTGGCCCCCCCGAAGAAATGGCTCAGTACCTAAGAGCACATATTGCTCTTGCAGAGAAACCAGGATTGGTTCTCAGGGTCCATACTGGGAAGTTCCTAACTGTTTATAAACTCCCTCTCCAAGGGATCTGACACCATCTTCTGGCCTCCCCAGGCTCTGCACTCATATGTGAATGTATGTGCATATGTGTGCATGCACACATAATTTAAAATGAATAAATTAAATAAAGTATTATTAAATATTAAATAAAATATTTTATTAAAATAAATTTAAAAGTTAAAATCAACCCCTGTGTGTGTGTGTGTGTGTGTGTGTGTGTGTGTGTCTGTCTGTCTGTCTGTCTGTCTCTCTTGTCTCTCACCCATTATTCATCTATCTGTTTAGCTTACTGGGATGTCTGACTGAGCCTAGATATTACGACTCACAGAGCCAAGGCTTTTGTCCAGAAACTCTGGTTATATACCACTAAGCCCCAACAAATATCTCCACACAGCAATAGCTCCCAGCTTTGTATCATGTGCATGTGAGTGTATGTGTGTGTGTGTGTGTGTGTGTGTATACGATGTGGGGATTGAACCCTAGCCTCCTGCATTCTGAGCAGGAACTTTGCCAACCACATCCCATCACCAGCTCCCCTGTAGACCTTTTCTCTCCTCTCTCAGTCTCCTCTCCACCCTCCCAGAGGCCCAGACTAGACACTAAAATGCCTGAGCCCTCTGCATCCTACTGAGGGAAGCGCCAGACGCTGGAGGAGTGTGGCATGGATGGCGGGGAGCATTTATGTCCTCAAGGAGAGCAGAGATTTACCAGGCAGGAAAATGATTGAATTCTTTTGTGTGTGCCTTTTATAACGGGACAAAATCGCCTCCAAATTATGATGGCTGTCGGGAGCTGGAGGGAAAAGGAAATTGAATATGTGCTTTTCTGAGTTCTGAGGAATTGATTAGGGATTAATGGAGGGAAATGGATAAATAGGCTAATTGATCAGGTAATTTATATGCCCAAACAAATCGCTGGGTGTGGAAGCCCCTAGTGGATGTGACTCATTTCTCTGTTAGCTCAGATGAGGTACAGCAAGTGAGAGACCCCAACCTTTGTACATTCTTTATCAAAGAATTCCCAAACCCACCCTCAGATTTAATGATCTTTCTGGAATTCAGAAAAGCTTTTGTGTCGAAAGTTCTGGTTTATTAGAGCAAATATTTAAACTAAGCATAGTGGCGTATGCTTGTAATCCCAGCACTAGGGAGTCTGAGGCAGGGGGATTGCTATGAGTCTGAGGCCAGCTTAAACTACACAGCAAAACTCTGTTTCAACAGAACAAGAAAATAAAAAGGATTTGGGGAAAAAAAAAACAAAACAGAAAAGTCATGTATGGTGGAATGCACCTGTAACCCCAACACACAAGATGTTGAGGCCGGACCAGGAAGGTGAGATGCAGTAGGTAAAGCGTTTGCCAGAGAAACACGAAGTCCTGAGTTCAAGTCACCAGAGCCCTTGTAAAACTACATGCTATGGCTCCAATACCTGTACACATACGGGGAGGGGTTGGGGGTGGGGATAGGAGGTGGAGACATGTAGACAGGGGTGTCCCGTGAGCATGGGTGTGTGTAGAGGCTAGATGTTGATGCTGACATGTTGATATCAGTTGTTTTATTATTATTATTATTATTATTATTATTATTATTATTGGAGACAGGGTCTCTCACTGAACTAGTTAGGCTCGGCTAGCTAGCAAGCTCCAGGGAGCCTCTTGCCTCTGACTCCACGATGCTGGGGTTTCCAGGTATGCATTGCATTGCCATCCATGCCTGGCTTTTATGTGAGTGCTAGAGATCACAGTCAGGTCGCGTTAGCGTTAGCAACTGAGTCTTCTTTCCAGCCCCACCCCCCTTTTTTAATCTTTGGTACAGGGCCTTGTTATGTAATTTAAGCTGCACTCAGCCGCCTGTTGCCTTGGCCTGAGAACTTAGATTACAGACATGCTCCTCCATACCCGGCTTCTGGCACCGTCTTCGTTTGCAGATGAAAAATAAAAGAGATTGAACAGCACTGCACGTTAAAGCAAGGAACAATTACTTTAGGAAATACATTTAAAAAAAAAACTCACTTCCAATGTGTTTCTTTCTTCTCCAAAAAGGTTAAGGACTCAGATAAGATTCTGATCGGTCAGGACATCAAGGCCGCCATCCCGGCTTGACTGACAGCCTCGCTGGATGTGCCGAAGGCAGCAGCATCCTTCTTTTTAGCTAACTTTAAAAGGTGCCATCTTTTAGATATGCGCTTGGTTACATTTTCTTTTTATAAAGCCATTAAGTACTTGATGATCACCGTTCCCATGGATACTGTAAATTCCACTTTCTTAGGAAAACACAACTTCCTACGTCTTAATGCTAGATTTTCTGCATAATTGGTCTTAATTCTAAAGAATTTGAGGCCCAAACCAACAACAACCAAAATGGAACAGCATTCTGGGCGGGGGGGGGAATATGATGGCTCAGTCTCTAATTGCCTTTCCGAGTGAGTGTGAGGATTTGAGTGCAGAGTCCCCATCACCCACATGAAAAGCCAGGTGCAGCAGCTGTAGCTGGTAGTCACAGTGCTGGGGGTTGGGGGATGGGGGCAGCCAGCCAGCCTAGCTGAACTGAAAGAATAAGCTCAAGGTTCAGTGAGAGACTCTGCCTCAAAAAATAACATGTGCCCTGCCACCAGATCAGACCACGCCACATCCCGGTGGCCATATCTCTTGTTGCAGTGGATGGTGGTGAATACAGAGACTCACAACTTGTCCAAGTGCAGGGAGCAAATGTCTGTGGAGTGCTCAGCCCCAAATGGGACATCTCCATTCTACATCACACCCAGTCCCCAGGGCTCAGGAGACTTCTCAGAAGGAAGGGAAGGTTGTCAGAGCCAGAGGTCGGGGAAGATTGCTAGGAAGCAGAGTCTTCGGGACACAAGAGGGCTGTTGTACGTATGAACAAGATCAAGCCAGCCAGAGCTGCAGTGTGGACAAGAGCTGAGGAATCACTGGAAGTTGACAGCTGCTGGTATAGGGAGGGCCAGTTTTTTTCAGGGGTGTGGTCCCTGGTAGGTTGACAGTGCTGCAGTCAATAGCCACACATCCATTTTGGATTCAGTGAGCTATTAAATGATGATGATGATGATGATGATGATGATGATGATGGTGATGATGATGATGGTGATGATGATGATAAAAGGCATGATATTGGAAGGGGTACAAGTGGGGGGATCTGGGAGGAGAGGAGTGGGGTGGATATGATCAAGATACACAGCATACATGTATACTATGTATTTTTTATTCCTTCTCAAAAAATAAGTTAAAAACTTAAGGTGCTGGAGAGATGGCACAGAACTTAAGAATATATATAGCTGTCTCAGAGGACCTGAGTTCAGATCACAGAACCCAGGTTAGGAGGCGCACAATTGCCTGGAACTCCAAATCCAGGGGGCTCCACTGCCCTCTTCTGGCCTCCACAGGCACTGCACTCGCATGCACAAGTCCACACAGGGACATAGACACACACACACACACACACACACACACACACACACACACACACACACACA